>PVIC010003619.1:0-67905 GCA_004025085.1 Thryonomys swinderianus | reverse complement strand
CCTTCCGTCTCTGCCCCCACCCCACCCCAGTACTGGGATTATAGGCATGAGCCACCACGCCCGGCCTTACATTCTTATTTTTTATGTAAGTTAAAGTGGATTTAATTTACATATAAAAACTAAACATAATAGGAGGATTTCAGCTTTTCACTAAAGCTTTCGTGTAAAAGCTTTCCCAAGCCCTTTTTTATTTTTGAGACAGAGTCATACCAAGTCACTAAATTGTCTAGGCTGGGCTCAGATTCCATATTTTTACATTGAAAAAAATAATGTGAATGAAAATTGAAGAACATCTAATTCTTGGTTATTTCTACTTCTATTTATCTTCTAGGTACATGGGGAACTGTGGCCAGTTGTCCGGTTCTGACACATGGCGGGATAATAAGGATGTCACACCCCGATATTCTCCACTTTGGCCTTTTCTCTTCATTTATGTCCATAGCGTTGTTACCTAAGCTTTGAAAACAGTCTTCCTTGATGAGGCTTTCTCTCTTGGGGCTGGATGGCCAGGCAAGGGCCACGTGGTGGGCCAACGGCAGTGCCCTTCCGGGGTTCGTTCTCATGGGCTTCTCTGACAGGCCCCAGCTGGAGCTGCTTCTCTTTGGGGTGATCTTGCTCCTTTACCTTATGACCCTGCTGGGCAATGCCACCATCTTCCTGGTGTCGCTCTCAGATGCCAAGCTCCACACGCCCATGTACTTCTTCCTCTCGCATCTCTCCTTCCTGGACCTCAGCTTCACCAGCAGCATCATCCCCCAGCTTCTAGTCAACCTGGGGAGTGTAGATAAGTCCATCTCCTATGGAGGCTGCGTGGTCCAGCTCTACGTGTCCCTTGCGCTGGGCTCCACGGAGTGTGTCCTCCTGGCCATGATGTCCTATGACCGCTATGTTGCCGTCTGCCGTCCGCTACACTACGCCTCTGTCATGTACCCACAATTCTGTCACATCCTGGTGGCTGTGGCATGGCTCAGCGGGGTGGTCACCACCCTGGTGCAGTCCACGCTCACCCTGCAGCTGCCCTTGTGTGGGCATCACCTCGTGGACCACTTCTTCTGCGAGGTCCCCGTGCTCATCAAGCTGGCCTGCGTGGACACCACCTTCAATGAGGCCGAGCTCTTTGTGGCCAGCGTCCTGTTCCTGCTTGTGCCTGTGTCCTTCATCCTGGGGTCCTATGGGCTCATTGCCCGGACAGTGCTGGGCATCACATCGGCTGTGGGCAGGCGGAAAGCCTTTGGCACCTGCTCGTCCCACCTGCTGGTGGTGGTCATCTTCTATGGCACCATCATCTTCATGTACTTGCAGCCAGCCAGGAGCCGCTCCAAGGACCAGGGCAAGTTTGTCTCCCTCTTCTACACTGTGGTGACACCCATGCTCAACCCTCTCATTTACACCCTAAGGAACAAGGAGGTGAAGACAGCACTGATGAGAATCCTGGGGACAGTATCACTGTAGATTTTCTGATTGTTGATAGACAGACAGGAGAAACATGAAGGGGCAATGCTCTTCTAACAAGGTCCATGAGTCGATCTGTGATGGGCCATTCTCACTGCCCTTCATGTGGGTCTCAGGAGAGAAGTTGGGTGACACCTGGAGTCCCACAGTGAGAAATGCTGAGTGGCTACGTGGTGTGACTTTGCGCCATTTTCACATAGGGTTGCATGATATTAGCCTGCACAAATTAGAATAAGACCATGGTTCTCTTTAAGTTTGTTCCATTTAATAGCTTTGGGTGTCTATCATGCTTTCATTTTGCAGACAGTATTTGGGTCAGTGGACAGAACAGAGGTTCTAAGGTAGGTTCTAAAGCTCAGTGACACTGCTCTTCCCTATGCCAAGGCTGCTGTGAGCCTGCAGCACCCCCAGATGCCCTCACTGTGGGCGACTGGATCTTCCCTCTTCTCAGAGATGCTTCTGGCTTTTCTCTCCACTGTGGTTTAGAGAGTGGCACTTGTGTCATGGCGTAGTCCCTTCCTTAAGTCAGTCTGTGCAAGTGACTCCTGTGTTTATGGTTCAGCAAGGACGCTTCCCCATTTTATCCTCAGACTCAACTGCACTGTGTTTGCCTGGTCTGACTGGGCACTGTGAAAACAACCTCACAGTTAACCTGTTGCCGTTAAGCCCCTGCTGATCTTGATGTCAGGAGATGAAACACCCTCTATCCTCTTTCTGGGCCTTTCTGTCACCAATTGCCTGTCACCAAGGACAGGTGTGGGATTACACCTCTCTACTGAACCCACTTCTCCCTGCGGCAGCATTTTATATTGTTTTCCTGCTGTGTTTTGTGGTAATAGGACGAAGTTAAGGCTCTCACACTTGGAGACATCCTTAGCCCTTTTTAATTTTTTTTTTTTCAGAAGGATCCCGCTAAATTGCTAAATTGCCCAGATTGAACTTGAACTTGGATTTTCCTGCCTTAGCCTCCTGAAGTGCTGGGATTACAGTGCCACTCTACCATGCTTGGCTTCCGCCAACCTCTATCTCGTCCCTGTGGAGAGCAGCTCTGCTCTTCCTGGCGGAGGTTATTTGATCAGTGACTCACTCATTCTTTTCCTCATACTCTCTGTTTTCTATTCATTACTGAGTGTGTACAATATCTAACACATCATGGGGATTCTCTTTAATGCATCACTGAACTTTTGTTTAAGGAATGATACATTTATTCAGTTATTGAGGCGTGGAGGGTGCATAATTTTAGTAAGAAGATTATAATTTCACAGACTTTATATGTTACCGGTGGAGCTCAGGTTTTGGTAGATGTTCACTGTAATAATGTCTATTATCAAATGACAGAAATCAATGCTATGAAAAAGACTCATCTTTTGCAAATGATTTGTACAATTTATATAAATCAAACTAGAAGATTAATAACTATAAGCTTTGCTTTATTTGGATATTTGTATTTTAAGTCGATATAGTTGCAGACCAACATTATCTGGGGAAATGACACATCACTTTGAGCAAGGATGACAGTGTTTTTATTTCCTAAATTAGGAGTGTGTTGGTAAGTGTGTAAGGGAGGAAGGCACCCAGGGCTGAGTTTTGAAGGTGTTGAATATTGTAGTGGGATCAAAACCCCTCAAGTGGAATGATCCACTGTGGCTGCACTGAAGTCACCAGGTCACCGGGTGCTGCAGAGGCTTGTGTATGACACAGTGATGGGGCTGGACATGAAGGGACCTTCCTGTGCTGAGTGGGACACTAGTGTGTCAGGGTGGGAAGCAAAGGTGGACAAAACGACCCATGGAGAACAGAACAGGAAGGAACAAGGACTCATTAGGCCAGAATCAGAGTTAGGGAATTGTTCATAAGGAACACCAGAAGATTAGTTATTGAGAGAGAGGAAGGATTCTTTTTGCATAATAATAAAGCAAAACCTAATTTTTACTTCTGTAAAAATTCAGAACTTAAAATATTTTGTAACAGCTACAAAAAAACACAAAGTTGTGTCTATGCCTGGGGCAACATGACCCTTTGGTGGTTTTTACTTCCATAATTCAGCAGAAGAGAGGGGCTCAGGCTGGAGGGATGAGGTGGGGTCTATGTGGACTGAAGGGTGAGCATAGCTGCCCAGGCCATGGCTCGGCCATCCACGGGGCAGTGGGGCAGATCTTGGGGCTCCAGGGTAAGTCCGCTGCGCTGCCGTGTGTGCAGCGATCAGGATGAATTTAATTGGCGAGTCTTGGGAAGTTGCCAAGTGGCACCTCACCGCCTGGCTCAGTAAGGGATGGGCAGAAGTGGTGTGGGGAGGCCCCAGAGATCCCTGTGCCCTCCTCTTGGGCCTGTGCCTGAGCTGCACATTCTCCATGGAGGGCAGGACCCAGCCCTCCTGGGATGTGATGACACCATCATAACCAGCCCTGCTCCTTCCCACAGAGCTATGTCCTCGCCGCTGAGGATACTGCTCTCAGGACCGAGGACTTGGTGTGGCTCATTTGCTTTGGACAGCTTTCCCAGCAGCTGAGCCCTTCGGCAGGAAGCCCTGTGGCCCTCCCCATGACTGGGAGCAGCACTTCCTGCAGCACCATGCACTGTGGTCAGGAGCCCCGGCACTGGCTTCCAGCCCTGGGGACACTACTGTGACAGCTGGGACTGCGGGGCAGGGGCAGGATGTGCTAGAAGACTTCACTGAGTCTTCTGGGTAAGGAAGAAAGCTCACCTGGCTGGCCGTCAGTGAGGGCTGGACCAGGTCTTGTCAGGTGTCATAGCCTTCTGACTTCTAGTTTGCTCTTTCTGCACAGCACCCAAGATGCTGGGACCTTCTGAGGAGAAGCTTCTCACTTCCACTCTGATTACAGGAACTGGAGGCAACGTGAAGGAGGAGGAGCCCCTGGGCTGGAAACAGGCGAGGAAACAGCAGTGATTAGGCTGGTCCTGACAGCTGTAAGTCTGGTCACAGGTTAGCAATGACATTAAAGCTACTGGACAGAAACGTGAGGTTTGTGTATTTCACTATAGATCTTTCATCTCCCTGTTTCAGAACTTTTTTTTCTCACTAAATAGCATGATTTTCCTTTCTTTCTTCCATCCTTCTCTCCGTCCCTTCCTTCTTCCCAATATCACATTCCCCTAAAGGTAGCCAAGAATGAATTTAAATTTATCATCCTTGCATTTTTTATATTTCTAAAATATTAAAAAAACCCTCAAGCCATTCAGTTCAAAGATTTCTCCATAGGCTGCAGGTTTCTGAAACACCTGGCTGTGGTGCCGTGAGGGTGAGCGTTGGTTAGTGCAGAGCCCTTGCCCCTGTGTGAGGCCCTGTGTTCTGCCCTCAGTGCTGAAGGAGAAAGGAAATACTTCCAGGAGGGGAGAACGCATGGGCTTCATGTGGTCTGCCTTGTGGTGATGTGCGGGCTCTGCCGTGCACTTCACAGTGGAGCATAAACCTCCCTGTGGAGTTTACAGCATTTCTGCATCTATGCAATTGTCTTGGCTCCTTTTCTCATTGCTGAAACAAAACACCTGACTTTCACAAGTTAAAGAAGGAAAGGTTTATTTGGCTTACAATTTAAAGATATTTCATTCCATAGTTGGCTGGTTCCAAGGCAGGGTGAGATGGCAGAGGGGTATTGTAGAAAAAAAACAGGTCATGGCAGGCAGAAGACAGCAAAAGTAACAACAAACCTCTTTTTTTTTGTTCCATTTCTTTATTGGTACATTGTATATACACATCATGATCACTCTCAATATTGGGAATTTGTACCAGTATATGATATGATTTAATTCTCATTTTTCTCATTCCCCTACCCACCCCACAACCCCTCACCCCCTAAATACATAGGCTTTGTTTCCTTTTTTAAATTACCATCACATTTTTTCTTCACCCCTAATTACTCACTCCTCCACCATATTTCCCTTTGAATATTTTCGATTTCACAATATCCATCATACATTCTAGAACTCATAACATTTTCAGTTTCTCATATCAGAGATCAGATATGATATTTATCCATCTGTGACCTATTTATTTCACTTATAAGTATGTCCTGAAGGTATGTCCATTTGAGTATAAATGACTCAAACTTACCATTCTTTAAGGCAAAATAATACTCCACTTTATAGAAAAACCACATCTTTTTTATCCAGTCTCTAGTTGATGGGCGTTTGGGTTGTTCCCAAGATTGAGCTATCATAAACTGAGCTGCTATGAACATGAGTGCACATATGTCACTATGATATGATTCTTTTAATTCTTTTGTGTATATTCCTAGCAGGGTAATAACAGGGTCAAATGGGACCTCTAATCCTAGTTTTTTGAGGAATCTCCACATGGACTTCCATAGAGATTGTACCAGTCTATGTTCCCACCAATAGTGAGGGTTCCTTTTCTCAAAAACCTCGCCAGCATTTGTTGCTGGCTAATTTTGAGATAGTAGCCATTCTCTGTGGAGTTAGATGAAATCTTAGTGTTGTTTTCATCTGCATCTCTTGAATGGCCAGTGATGTTGATCATTTCTCTACATGCTTCTCGGCAGCTTTTACTCTTCCTCTGAAAAGTGTCTGTTCATTTCAGCTGCCCATTTTTGAACTGGGTCTTTAAATGGGGGGGGCTGATTTTTTAAAGCTTTTTATATATTCTAGATAGTGGGCCTTTGCCTGAGAGACAGCTGGTAAAGATTCTTTCCCAATTTGTTGGCTGTCTTTTCACTCTGCTGGTGGTTTCCTTTGCTGTGCAGAAGCTTTTTAATAAAAAGAGATCCCATTTGTTGATTTCTTCTGCTAGATCATGCTATAGAGGTTTTGTTCATAAAGTTTTTCCTAAGCCAGTGTCTCCAAGAGTTTTACCTAACCTGTTTTGCAGCAGGTTTAGTGTTTCTGTTTTTACATTTAAATCTCTGATCTACTTTGATTTTAGTTTTGTACATGGTGACAGAGATAGTTCAAGCTTTAGGTTTTGAACAAACCTCTTTCTTATCCAGGCTGCCTACCCTTAGGACGGAAAGCACCCGCACCCTTGATTGCAGCATCACATACTCTAGATCCAGCCTCCTACGAGTCCATGAGGTTTTGGGAGAAATATAGAACAGCCATAATGGTGGCCTGTCTTTCTGGTGATGACAAAAGAACTGCTGTGGGCTGTGACCTTGTACCCTTACTCTCAGGAGCCTCAGTCTGGCTGGAGCAGGGAGGCCAGGTGACCCCATGAGGGTGGGGTCTGTCGTGAGGTCATCAGAGCTGAGGCAGGCACCCTCTGCACTGCTTCCCTCATGGCAGGACAGGCTGGTGGCTTTGGCATGAGCTTTATCTTAAAGGTCTCCTCTCTGAGGGTGGCAGCAGGGTCTACACAGATGGTAGGTGCCAGGAGGGAGGAGAGAAAGTTCCTGCACCAATGTTTTTCGCCGTGAGTTTTACAATGTCATTTTATGTCACTAAATTTTTTTACTACTCTAAGCCAGTAGGAAGGACTGGCCTTCTACACGAAACCACGATCAGCACCTTCCCAAGTAGCAGAATTTCATGAATAAGAAGCAGTGTTTATTTGGGGGATAGAACTAGATATGCTCACTTGGAAGAAACATCTCTTTAATTACATACTCTCAGTAGTAGAATGTGTATGTCAGGTCGGTGCTTCGGGGTCCTGTTTGAAGGGGAACTGATTTCAGGGAGAAGAGACCTGAAATCTCAGAGACACATTTCTTCATTGAAAATTAGTTTAAAGGCCAGGAATGTCCTGGGTGCCCATAAATGGAGGTGAGCAAAATATAAAAAGCAAAAAAGACAGGAAGAGAAGAGAGGAATAGTTAAGCACAGATGGACACAGGAGCAAAGTCAGAAGATTTGAATACTTACCACTTACTATGTTGCTTTGTCCAGATCACAAACACTCTGGGGTTCATAACAGTCACAGCTAGAATATTTCAAACATGTACCTTTGCAACTAATTTCCACATTTTGAGGATGATGAATTCTCCTATTTTTTTTTTTTGAGACAGGGTCTCACTTTGTAGTTCAGGCTGGCCCTCAACTCACTAAGTAGCCCAGGCAAGCCTCAAACTCAGAAATCCTCCTGTCTCTGCCTCCCAAGTGCTGGGATTACAGGCATGAGCCACCACACCTGGCTAATTCTCCTATTTTATTTAAAACTGCTGAAAGGAAACCCTGAGGTTTCTATCTCTTTTGGAATTATCTGAGTTTCTCCTCTATGACTTAAAAGTGAGTGATTTTCAGCAATAAATTTGGTTAAATGGAAAGGATGATCTAATTTATTTCTGATGAGGGGTAGGGATATTTTTAAAAATATGTCTGCTTTCCCTGCATCATCAAGAGGCCAGGTGTTCTGAAGGCACACTGTGTTCACTTAGAATGTACCTGTCAGGAAAGATCTGATAGTACACTATAAGGACATAGCTTCCCAACATGTAATACACAGTGCTACTTTCCTAGGTGATCTGTCCCTTCCTTGACCATATGCCAGATGTTGCCTTTCTGAGCTGTGCCCTGGCTGTGGGAACATGCTCAGGACCTGGGGATGGTGAGGACCAATGAGAGCAGCATGACAGGGTTCCTCCTGTTGGGGTTCTCCAGCTACCCGCAGTTAAGGAAGGTGTTGTTTGTTCTCGTCTTGGTCTCATACCTACTGACCATTTTGGGGAACACTGCTATCATCCTGGTGTCTTACCTGGAACCCAAGCTCCACACGCCCATGTACTTCTTCCTCTCGCATCTCTCCTTCCTGGACCTCAGCTTCACCAGCAGTGTTGTTCCCCAGCTTCTGGTCAACCTGGGGGATCCCATAAAATGGATCTCCTATGGAGGCTGCATGGTCCAGCTGTATGTGTCTCTCGCGCTGGGCTCCACAGAGTGTGTCCTCCTGGCCATGATGTCCTATGACCGCTATGTTGCCATCTGCCGTCCTCTGCACTACATCTCTGTCATGCACCCACGACTCTGTCACACCTTGGCGGCTGTGGCATGGCTCAGTGGGGTGACCACCACCCTGGTGCAGTCTACTCTCACCCTGCAGCTGCCCTTGTGTGGGCATCACCTCGTGGACCACTTCATCTGCGAGGTCCCCGTGCTCATCAAGCTGGCCTGCGTGGACACCACCTTCAATGAGGCCGAGCTCTTTGTGGCCAGCGTCCTGTTCCTGCTTGTGCCTGTGTCCTTCATCCTGGGGTCCTATGGGCTTATTGCCTGGACAGTGCTGGGCATCACATCGGCTGCGGGCAGGCGGAAAGCTTTTGGTACCTGCTCATCCCACCTGCTGGTGGTGGTCATCTTCTATGGCACCATCATCTTCATGTACTTGCAGCCGGCCAGGGGCCACTCCAAGGACCAGGGCAAGTTTGTCTCCCTCTTCTACACTGTGGTGACACCCATGCTCAACCCTCTCATTTACACCCTGAGGAATATGGAGGTGAAAGGGGCCATGAAAAAGGGCCTGGATAATATCCTGGGAGTAAGTTTTACATGACTGGAAGAAACAAAACGGTCCAGTGGCACTGTAATAGGCATCTTCCTGTGTGTCCCAAAATACTGGACATCACCATTATTTATCAGCCTGCTTAGGCACTTCAGTTCACCTGTGACTTGGGTCCTTTCTGTAAAATGTATGTGTGGCATCCATGAGATTTACTTTAAGTCAATGCTTGGCTGATTAAGTTGACCATGGAAACCAGCTATCTCTACCCTTTACCCTTTACCTTGAGTTGCAGTGGCACAGTGGCCAGCAAGCTTCTCTGTCTCTCTGGAAGGACACAACCCTGTTTGTTTTCAAGGCTATAGTGTGCTGGATATGAATTGCACGGGCTGTCTGCCCGGTGAGTTCTGGGAGGACAGTGTACACAGTGAATGTGCATGGTGAGTGTAGCTTGCACACGGTGGTGAGGCATGGAGCATAGGTCTGGCCTCCAGATGGGCAGCAAGTCCTGGGAACTTGCTTGAGCATCTGAGACTGTGGTCTGCTTCCTAAGGAGCACCAGTGTGGTATAATTTCCTGTGACTCACAAGAGCTGCAAGTTACAACTCCTTTGATTATTACCGCAGTACTACATTTCATGGCTCTAAGGATTGTTTTCAAATAGAAGGTTAATCAGGCTGACTTCCCTGTCTGCACTGACACTGCTCTTCATGTCACACGGGTCACTGTCCATAGCCTTTGTCTACTCCATCCTATTTCGGAAAGGGATAAATTTTGTATGCTGACTCTTGAAAAATGTGTGTAAACACTTAATGTTATGAGTGTGATGTGTGCTCTTTCGTTCCAGCTTAGCATGCATTAGGTCATAGTCTATAGTAGAAAACAATGCTCTGTGTTTACACCTACTTAAAGTAGACAAATGAGTTTGGTAGTACAAGGGAGTTTCCTATAGCTTCAACTGTGTTAGCATTTCAGATCAGAGGAAGAAGCCAAGGAATGAACCGTGACTGGAAAGCAGACACCCAATCGGGAAGGTGGTGCCTGGCTCCTGCTCTTTGTGTTTGAAGTGTCTGTCTCTCACCTGGTTATTGCCCTCTTGAATCAGGGCATTTTGTGTCTTGATTCTGGGAAACTGCTTGAAGATAGGACATCAGTACTTTCTTTTCATTGCCCCGCAGTAAGTGCTGAAGTGTCTGGACTCTGCTCCTCAACACAGTTTGTGGAGTTCTCTGCTAAGGGGCCCTTAGAAGTCTGTTTTCACCATGCACCTGCCCCTTCCACAGGAGTCCTGAGAGTTTACACAGAAGCCCCTGAGCTCTAGGCTGCTGTGATCACACTCCTCCTCTCAGGGCCACCCTGCCAGTGGAGAGCAGCCCCCACTGATCCTCACCACATAATCTGGAGTCTCTTCCTTAGAACAACAGCTCAGAATAAAATCCTTTTGTCTTCCTTAGCATAGTCTATTGTAGGTGATAAAACTTTGTGTTCAAACTGACATCAAAATAAATTCAATGAGATGAGGAAGAATATTGGGGGACATTCTTTGTAGTCCATGTGTAGTGATCATTTCCATCAAAAAACAAGCTAGGACGCGAGCCTTCACTGTTAACTATTCAGAAACACCAGAGAAAGACAGTGCATGATGTGGCTTTTCAGTGTTTGGAGTATTGATTTCTTAGTCATTTATTTACTCATTAGTTACATTTTTGGTGTGTGAGTATGACACCACTGTGCTTACTGGTAGCTAATAGAAAGATTCCATAAAAGATGCCTGGCCACCTTGAGCTCGTCTTTAGTACAGAAGGTAAGCTTATTTTTATTTTAATCAGTTGCAAGAAAATCCTGGCAATAAAGTTAGGATGAAGTCCATGCAGAAAAGATAGTGGGGAGAAATGAGCTCGAATATCAGAAAGGCACCAGCAGTCCTGCTGTGAGAATGACAGTATGTATGTGTCACTGACTGATACGTATTTGGGCACCTTTGGTGGGGCTAATCATCCCCCTGGGTCCGCTACCCAACCCTCAGGCCACTCAGGTGAAACCAGGAGGAATACAGAGAAGGGCGAATGGGCAGGACAGCAGAGCTTCCAGGGCAAGGCAGTGGATGGTGGGGTCCAGGTGTCTCCTGGCATTTCGCATCCAGCTGGTTTCAGCACAGATCTCAGGTTTTGTACAAATTCCCTGAAGGATCTGTTCTCTGGGACTGTGGCTTTGGTAGCACTTTAAACCTTCCTCATACATTTAGAACTGTTTAAAAGTGTTTTGAGCAGGATGAGGCAGCTATGGGTGGGCACCACTAACCACACAGGGCTTCCTACTTCTCCTAGATCTTCTCAAGTTTTCCCATTCTCCCTTCTTCTAAGTAACTCTTGTTCTGTATTAAAAATTTTTACTTTTTTTCTGAGACAGGGTCTCACTTTGTAGGTCAGGCTGGTCCTGAGCTCAGTATTAGCCCAGGCTAGCCTCAAACTCAGCAATTCTCCTGCCTCTGCCTCCTGAGGACTGGGATTACAGGTGTGAGCCACTATACCCAACTAATTTTTATTTTTATTTTTTTTGAGACAGGGTCTCACTTTGTAATTCAGGCTGACCCTGAGCTCACTATGTAGCCTAGGCCAGCCTTTAACTCATGGCAATCCTTCTGCCTCTGCATCCGGAATGCTGGGACTAGAGGCGTGAGACATCATGCCCAGTTTGCAACTCTCTGTTTCTATACAGCTTTCAAACCAGCAAACAGTTCATCTCTGGAAGACTTCATTGAAACTAAGAAGTTATGAGAGTGTGCTTCCAAATATGGATGGTATTCTTACTAAGAGATATACTAAATGCCAAATCTAGGGACAGATTTCTTAGTCATAGCATAAAAATTAAAAAAAAATGCCACCTGCTGTCTGTTGTGTAGCAGTAACTCTAGTTCAAACTAGTGTAGAGCATGTAGGGTCTTCAGCCACCACAGTTTTATATTAAGCTTTATTTTGTAGTCAACAAGACACTTCAGAGAAGACTGGTATGTATGTGTCACTGACGCGTATTTGGGCACCTTTGGTGGGGCTAATCATCCCCCTGGGCCCATCACTAGGAGTGGGTTCACCACGCTGTTCTGGTGCTGTGGGTGGGATGCTGGAGCGCAGAGCTCACAGGGACACTATGGGGACATGGTAGCAGGCGTCCATCAGGGCATGTCTAGTGGAGGTGGGGGAAGGTAGAGAAGAGCCTTCGAGGAGTGTAGGTGAGAGCTCCACCAGTGACAAGTCTGAGAGCGTGGCAGACAGCAGCTTTAACGACTGCTATAAGAAGGTGAAAGAAGTACAGGAAGAGCCTCATGATTCGAGCCAAGTACTCAGGAGGAGGAGAGCCGGACACTGTGAAGCAGGCATGGACTCACGTTAGGATTGAAGGAGGCTGTTGGTTCAGAGTTAAGAGGCCTCAGGCAGTCACACAATAGGACAGTGCAAGAGCTGCACACTGCCAAAGAGAGGACTTAGGGTTTTGTAAATAAATTTAGTTTTGCACCATGTCCCGACTGGTGCTGCCCTTGCTGGACAGCAGATCCTGGGCGCCAGAGAGAAGAGGAGCGATGGGCCTCGATCCCAGCTCTGCCTCCACCATTCATCTCCACACTGACTCTGGATGCGACATTATCTTGATTTAATGATGCAATGATATCACAACAAGGTTCTTCCTGTGCCCTCAAATTATACACAACTGACGTGGGTTCTGTGGAGATGCTTATCAAGTTGTCTTTTTACTAAAGTAATGTGATATTTGGGTGCTGAAATCCACACACTTGGCTTATGGGTAGAGATAAAGGTGATAACATTACTGAAAATAAAATCAAAGGTGGATCTGTGCATCCAGGTAACTTAATTAGAGTGATGCTGCTGCCCCTTATAGGAAAGGTGATGATGAGAACAAGGTTTAGATTTTAATGAAGGACGTTCGAAGTGTATGAGCCAGTGGAGATGGTTAAAGCTGGGTGCCTCAGCATGGACCCAAGAGAAACCTGATACGTAATTAACAGTGTCAGCGGGAGAGCAGAAGTCAGTACTGGAATGGGATGGGGTGAATGCAGTATTTAGAGATTTGAGAGCAAAGGATGAGATTGCAAAAGAAACAGTAAATGCAGACATTTTTATACTGATGATTTTATTGCTAAGTTCTTTGTACTGATGGAGACAGATGCTTCTAGTTGATGGCGTGTGGCACAAGGAAGCCAAAGGAGCAGTGGAAGAAGGATTAGTTTTAGGGGTGGAGGATATTTCATGTTGTAAACACAGGGGAGGAAGAAACATGTAACAGGAAGAGGCTAGCTTTGTGTATATATGTGTGTGTGTGCGCATGCGTGTGTGTGTATGTTTAAATGTTGCACAAGTCTGATGGCTTCTATTTCCTCTGCACAAGAGAAGGTCCCAGGGTGCTCTACAGTGAAGGAGGGCTATCCCGCCCTTGGGAGGCATCTCCTCTTCTCCCTGGGCAATCGCAGTAGGAGCCAGTTCCAAGGCTAATTGCCTGCTGGGGACACTTGCTTCCCTGGGGACCCCATCTCCACACACAAGCCGTGGCTTGTCACAGGCTGTCCATTCCCCATGTGAAGACTTCTCAGGGTCTCATCACCACAACATCGCACTGCAAGCACAGGTCTTGTTGAGTACACCAGTCTTCAACACACATCGCTCTGCAGCCAGCTGTCTTATGGGTTAGGAATTGTGTGATTTGGAAAAACAAAGGTAAGAGAAGTCTTCCTGAAGATACAAAATGTGAACACACTTAACCCATCCTGATTGAAAGTATGGATTGGTCTGTTTAGTTGTGTGTCAGTGCCTGTCTCTTGCTGGGGTCTAGTAAAGTGAATGACATAGGAACTTAATTCCTTGTCACAATCGAGTTTGTCTTACTATTAAAGTACGGCAATGTTTTGTGGGACAGGTAAATTATGTGGAAGCTGACTTTTCCTATCAGGTGTGGAAATGAGCTAGTACTAAATGCAGATGGGTGGACTAAGTTGGTAAATACAACATCATCAGTTTAAAGTTAAGTACTCTTCTATAAGTGCATCAGAGACAGCAGTAATGGCAGAATAGACAGAGATGCTCAGAGGACACAGGTTTATAGAAACGAGCTGAGCCCTGCTGCTCAGGGAGCCTCTCTGCTATAGAATGGAGTGGAGATGTAGCTAGGCCTGAGCAGGCCCTGTAGGAGGGAGGCCAAGCTGTGGCTGGGGAAGACCAGCCTTCCTGGGGGTGGAGGTGATGCCCCAGTGTTAGCTTTCCTGGCCATCCATGATATCCAGTTGTGTTTTGTGCCTTCGGAACATAAAGAATTTCACAATTTTAAAAAGTGTTGAATCTCTCTATTTCCCCTCACTTGTGTTGTGACCTAAAACTATTCTCAAACAGCAAAGTCAAGTAATTAAACAGTGAATTTTCATATTTTACTGGGTGAGAATCCAGCACTTTCCAGAGGATGGCTCTTTCCTGGCTTTACTCTGTGTTGAAGTCATTGCATTTCCCTGGAATGGGGTCAGCAGGGTGGGATTTGTGTGGCTGAGGACATTTCCTGAACCGTGGGCTGGGTGCTCTCCTGGCCAGACAGCAGCGCTAGACCTCAGCAGATCCTGGGGAATCTCTCACCCTGGCTGTGATGATTTCATCAACTGGGAGAGGGAGGTGACAGATGTATCTGAGAGATGGAGGACAATGGCCTATGTTGCCTCTGCTGGGCCACTCCCAGCTGTGGTCACCCTTTGTAGCAGGTCACAAAGCTCTCCTGTGGGCAGCTGAGGAGTGGAAGGGCTGGAGGCCCTGCAGCATGTGCCAAGGAGGAGCTGGGTCCTTGCCCAGACCTCTGCTGGCTGCTCAGGGGGCCAGCGGGTTTGAGACTGTGAAGGGAGCAGGGATGGAGGATGAAGGTGCCTCCACTCATGTTCTCTGCCTGATGCTCTGCTCCCTGATCTTCTTCAAGGCCTGTAAGGAAAAGGGAGAAGCTTGGAGACTACCCTCCATGTCTGCCTCATGGACAGGATGTTTCCAGGAGCAGCCTCTGCCTCCCTGCCCCCCCCCCCCCCAAGGCCTGCTTGCTCCTGGATCTCCACATTTCATGGGTCCACCACCTGGGAGGAGGGAGTCGGCCAGACAGGAAGCAGCACTTCCTCCGAGGTTGAATTTTCAAGACCCTGTTGCAGAATGAAGCTTCACTTTAACTTCCATTTCCTTTGACTGTTGTTTTATTTATACCTTCCCAGCCCGCTGGTCCCCTGACATAACCACTTCCTGTTTGCCTTAGTATCTTATGTCCAGAAAACCTGCAGAGCATCTAACTGTGAGAAGAGGGACACTTGCAGTGTCTCTGACCCCTGCAGGGAGGGCTCACTGACCCTGCAATGCCCATTTGACACCTGGGTTACGGGAGAGTTAGTCCCCTGTGCCCTCTGTCTACGTGGTGGCTTGTGCCCTCAGTAGGTCTAGCAGAGGTGGACTTCAGGCCTATGTGGGCTTCTAGATTCACACAGACATAGTTTCAGGATAGAGTGTGGGAACTGAATTGCACCAGGTGGAGACAAAGGGAGAGAAAGAGGCCATGTCCGAGTCTGGGAGACTGCAGGTCGTGGCTGATGCCTGGTGGAGAGGCTGGGGATTGCAGATGGCTTCCTAGGATGGGTTGGGGTGCCCTGTCACTGCTGCCTGCATATGAACAGGACAGCTGGGAAGAGGCAAACCGCTTGGGGTGGCTGGCTGATAGTGAGGTGTGCATCCCAGTGGGTACCTCAGAGCACAAGGCCACCTGGGATCCGGGAGAGCTTCGTGTGAGACTCAGATGTTGGCCTCTTTAGTTACTAAGTGAGAATAAGGTGAAGAACATGAGCTTCACCGCCATGTTCTTCAGCTCACATCTCACTGTTATTCTGCATCATGTTTCCTCTTCTCTGACCCACTCAGGCCTGATCAGTCAATGGGATACACCGTGTCAGCTTCATGTAAAACCATCATGATCTCCAGTTTTGTAACCTGGATTTTAAAGTCCTTCACAGTCTAAACTGCAATTATTTAAGGTGTTTATTTTTTTCCCCCTACTTCATACACGGCTGTCATTTTAAGAACCCACAAGGAGGGTCCCCTTCTTGGATTTCACAGTTTGTTCCTCCTTCGGGCCTCTTTCTCTGTTGTTGATTATGTGTTGGTGGCCAAGCCTCGGGCTCCCACTGTGTCCCGGTGCAGGAGGGCCCATTCTCTTCCTGGACTTATGTGGAGGTCTGCCTCCCCCAATCCTCACGGCTCTCTGCTGGGTTAGTGCAGAACTATGGCACACAGATAGGTGGGCAAGAGCAGTGCCGAGAAGATATAGGAAGGTGTGTGAGCCACAGGAGCTTGGGTCCATGGTGTCCCCTGTGCAGAGCTGGTGCACAGTTGCTGCTGGAGGGGAGCATAGTGCACACGGGACCCGGCCCCAGCTCTGCTACTGGGGGGACCACTGATGGACAACGGCACAGGCCCTGAGTTGGGAGTCTTGAATCAGACAAGCCGCCTCAAAATGAAAAATTGTCCTGTTTTCCACATTTCCCTGCTCTCCCCATTGTGAAAACCACATTTAGGATCATCCAACATCTTTAGCTCACCTCCCTTTCTGTTAGGAATCATGGCTGTGTTTTGTACCAGACCCTCAGCCACTGTCCACCTAAATCATTTCAGGTTAACATCTTCAGTGCCATGGTTTTCTCCCTGCAGCAAAAGCCCAACTCACACACAGCCCAAGAATGTGCACAGGCCCTGCCTGTGCTCTTCCATGGCGACGTCCTTCCCCATCATCTTTTTGTCAACACCGACCAACATTTCCGAGGGAAGCAGAGAGCGTTGTCCACTGCTGGTGCTCTGCTTCGCTGCCCCTCAGTGCCTGCACAGCAGAGCCAAGAACTCTACTTCTAGAGATTTGATAAATTTATGCAAGAGTTTTTAAAAAGCACATTATCACTGTGTTGTAAGACTAAGTTTACTTGAGCTCTTTATTAATAATGTATATCACTTTGTATAAATATTTTTCTTGACTACCAAAGACTTTTAGGCAGCTTGCCTAAAAACCACCTGAATAAAAAAATACATCTTAAGAACAATTTTCTATTTTTTGACCATTTAATCAGTGAGTGAACTTGTACTGGTGTAATTTGAACTCATGTCCTGTATTTTGGATCCCCCAAAACTTTTCCACTTCTGGCTGGATATTGTTATGTTAGTCTTGTCCCCACATCACAGACCTCTGCTCTTTCATTCCCATCTTGCCCCAGGTAAAGGGTCTGATTTAATCAGCCTTACTAATAAACACATCTTGTTTGGAAGTAATTTCTTGCTTATAAGCTGTTTTTCAAACTCTATTTGAAAAAAATATTTGGTTCAGCCCTTGACTATATAAGTGTATACTATTCACTGTGTGACTGTTCACTTTTGTTTTGTCCCTATGTAGACTGTGAACTCAAAGACCCTCCTATCCTTTTCTCTGGAAGCCGTGAGCAGAGAGGTGTGTGGAGGATGCGGTGGGCATGGAAAGGAGCTGCCTGTCCACATCTTTGCCCATGACCAGGGTGCATGCAGACTGCCAAGGTTTAAGCCCATGAAGATGCCATTCCCTCAAGAGGCTTTCAGCTTCTACAGGGCCACATGTCTACGCAGCGTGCACATACCTACGGGGACAGTCGTTAACGCTCACCCTTAGATGGCTCCATAGATGAAAGCACCCTAGAATGCCAAGGATGAGTCACTGGATGGCGTATAGGGGCATGGTGTGATGTCCCAAGTCAGCAGCACGGGAAGGAGAGATGAGCAGTATGGATAGGTCAGCATGGGTCATCCTCTCCACTCTCTCCTCCTGTCACTCTGGAGTTGACCATCCCGTGTCCCTGGCCAGAGTTCTCTAAAGAGCCCAGTGGTGTGGCCCCCCTTGGGATGGGACAGGCCAACAACAGTGCTCTGCCTGGCTTCATCCTCCTGGGCTTCTCAGACCACCCTGGCCTGGAGCCAGTGCTCTTCATACTCGTCCTCGTCTGCTACCTCCTGACCCTAGTGGGAAACATCACCATCATCGCAGTCTCTTACCTGGACCCCCCTCTGCATACCCCCATGTACTTCTTCCTTAGCAACCTGTCTTTTCTGGACCTCAGCTTCACCACCAGCCTGGCCCCTCAGACCCTGGTGAACCTGCGGGGCCCAGAGAAGACCATCACGTATGGAGGCTGCGTGGTGCAGCTCTACACTTCCCTGGCCCTGGGCTCCACTGAGTGCGTCCTCCTGGCTGTGATGGCCTTGGATCGCTATGTTGCTGTCTGCAAACCCCTGCACTACACGATCATTATGAGCCCCCGATTCTGCCGCCAGCTGGCCTCGGCCTCCTGGCTCAGTGGGATGGCTAATTCCCTGGTCCATGCCACCTTCACCTTGCAACTGCCTCTCTGTGGTAACCACAGGCTAGATCACTTCATTTGTGAGGTCCCTGCACTACTCAAGCTGGCTTGTGTGGATACCACAGTCAATGAGCTAGTGCTTTTTGTGGTCAGCATCCTGTTCCTCATCCTCCCCCCTGGGCTGATCCTTGTGTCCTATGGCTTCATAGTGCAGGCTGTGCTGAGGCTCAAGTCTGCAGAGGCACGGCACAAAGCCTTCAGCACCTGCTCCTCACACCTGATGGTGGTGGTCATTTTCTATGGCACCATCATCTACATGTACCTGCAGCCCCGGGACAGCTACACCCAGGACCGGGGCAAGTTCATCTCACTTTTCTACACCATGGTGACCCCCGCCTTGAACCCTATCATCTACACCTTGAGGAACAAGGATGTGAAAGAGGCTCTGAGGAAACTCCTCTTGGGAATGTTGTGTTTCCACAGCATGTGAGAGAGTAGGAGTTGATTCTAAGTTCCACATCACTCTGGGATTTGCCAAACTTGTGGCTCTAAATTCCTCCCCAGTTGATTCGCTGTCCACTTACTTGTCTTTATGATGAATTTTTCTCTTGCTTGGACAGCTACTGTATGTGAGTCCATTTAAGTGGGAGCATTGTTTCTTTTGCTTCACTGATGTAGTGAAGTATGGTGTGCATGTATCCTGAATACAAGGTATATGGGTTACTTCTTACACAGACTATGAGAGATTTGGGAAAATAAATCAGTAAAATTTTACCAGCTGTTTTTCTAGGATATGAGGTTTTCATTTTTAAACATTCCAGTGAGATGTTCAGTTTCCAGTGAAATAAACAGTTTGTGTTTACTGTCTATTGCCCTCCATTAAACAGCCACATTGGACAGTAAGCGATTTCTACTATGATTGGCCCATCACAGCAGAATAAACACTGGGTCATGCTCCCCACTAACAACATAACTAATGTTTTAATAAGGCATTTCTCATTCAAAGACACATTTCAAGAATTCATTCCTGCTGAATTCAGCAAGAATTCAGTAATTTTTTTTTCAGTAAAAGAAACCAAATTCACCAGTCACATCATTTTTCATAACTTAATAAGGAAATCCCATTCTATGGACTATTAGTCATTGTGTGGATGATAGATTTAGGCCTTTTGGAAGAAAAAATAATCTGGTACTGATGCTACAGCAATGAGAATAATTAAACCTCAAAAGACAGCATTTGCTTTTTCTTTTTGGAAAAGTAGCCTTACTGGGGCATAATGACACACACAGAGCACAGATTCACTGCATGTGATCAGGTGGATTCACAAGATCTCCTCCTGCAAGGGAGGGTCACCCCTGCCATTTCCTCCTTGTCCTTGGAAAGTGTCCTTGTGCCTCCCGCTCCAGCACTGTGAGGTCACTGCAGGGCACCGCCCTTCTGCAGTCCAAATGAGCAGCCATGCGGAGCCCTGGTCCCTCCCAGGGCGCAGAGCCCAGAGTGTGCTTGTTCCAGGGACCGAGACTTTGTGTCCACTCAGCAGAAGTCCTGCTTCCTGCTCTTGCACACCTCGGCTGACACAAGCCCATCACTGACTCTCATGTCCTCCGAAAGAACTTCTGGACCCACATTCCCTTTTTTTGTGCACTCATCAGTGGACATTTGCATCCTTTCTGGATTGTGCCTGCTGGTTTCCAGTGTGACTGGGCCATTTTACCACCTGGCCATGAGGCACAGGGCCTCAGCTTCTCAGTTTCCGAGATACTATAGGGATCTTCACCTTCTTGGTTTCTTCTGCTTCACTGACATAGCTGCTGAGCTAACACTGACTTTGCACTTGAGAGTTACATTCTCAAGTCACAGATTTGCTGTTGGGCTCTTTTACTCTCCTTTGTTGATATTTTCCTTTTGTTGATGTTTTAGTTCCTGATTTCTAGTTGTCTGTCTTTTCCGTAGTGCAGTGGACTTCTTTTTTTTTGAGATAGGGTCTCATTTTTTTTTTTTTGTAGTTCCAGCTGGCCCTGCGCTCACTATGTAGTCCAGGGCCAGCTGGAACTGGCCTTGAACTCAGTAATTCTCCTGCTTCTGCCTCCCGAGTGCTGGGATTACAGGCGGGAACTACCACGCTGAACACTGTGGTATGTGGTACTGATTACTGGTGGGTGTGATTCACCATTCCTGGTATTGTTTGTGGTTACTAGGACTGAACCGGGGACCTTGTGCTTGCTAGGCAGGCACCAGACCACTGAGCTAAATTTCTGGCCCCATCGGACTCTTTCAGATGTTGTTCTGAATGCTGTGTGACTAATCCACAGAACTCTGTTCCTTTGGCTCAGCTCCAGGGGCTCTGTTCTGCTCCTGGGGTTGTGTGGCCTATTCCTATTCTTCACATTCCCTGCAGCTTTGCATGGGAGTCTGCATGGTGAAGGATCAGTTGCCACTTTTTCTACTGATGGATCAGGTAGCGCTGCCCCAGCCACCGCTGGCTGTGGACCCAGAGTCCCCCAAGTGTGGTAGCACTGCAGGTCCTTTCTGCCTCCCAGACAGTGGACCTACTCTCTCCACCCTGACCTCTTGGTGGTGAGGCTCCGCATGGTGTCCTTACTCCAGAGTGTCTCAGCCACCAGCACCTCCGGTGCCTTCCTCCAGGGCTGTCTCTGGAAGACCCGGACCCAGTTCTCAGCTCCTTCCAGCTTCTTCTCTTCCCTGGGCTGTGCCGCTTCTTCTTGCCAGGCCTTCTTTGCGGATGCTCTGCCCTGACAGGCCGAATGTTGGAGCAGCTCTTCACTCCCATCTTGAAAAGCACAAGGTGAGGGACAGAGCTCTGCAGGACCTTGTAGGCCCATGCCCCCATCTCTCTCTCTTTCTTTGCTCTTCTGATCCAAGGCCCTGGCTGCCCTGGGTGCCCTGGCTGGGGACATAACAGAAAACAGCATTGACAGCACACTGAGTGGGCAAAGCAATCTTCAGCGGAAAGACTAAAGCCAGGGCTCAGTAATACTTGACTTCACAATTTATAGCTGTTTTGTTATAACTTGGTATTGGCCTAAAAAGATATCTTGACAAGAGGAAGCATAGAGGCCTCCAAATAAGCCCACACATTTGCAGTCCAGTGATTTTTAGCAGCATTGCGAAGAATACACAATAGGAGAAGGATAGTCTTCAATAAATGATGTTGGGGAAACTAGACATCTACATACAGAAAAATGAAACTGAGTTCTTATCTTCACTCTGCACACTCCCAAAGAATGGTGTAAAGATTACAGATATGAATTGAGACTCAAGATCCTAGAAGACAACATAGGAAAAACCCTTGACACTGGTCTTTGTAGAGCTGGTTTTTAGATAGGATATTACAATCCCAATCAACAAAAGAAAAATAAACTAATGGGGATACATCAAATGAAACCTTCTGCATAGCAAAGGAAATGATCAGCACAGTGCAGATACCTTGCGGGACAGAAGCACATCCTTGACAACTTTAAATCACTTCTCATTTTATTTTCCACACTAATTTTTATAGGGTTGAACCTTGTGGTGTTTGGGAGATCATACTATTTAATTTCCATTTTTTATACTGAGTTGCCAAAAGGGATCTATCCCTGTTATTTCCAGGGATTAATTAAAGCATGGCTCTGTGTCTTGCTCCCAAAGAGCATAGACTTTACCTCCAGAGACCACTGAATTATGAAACATTTCTACTACCAGATCTCATTTATTAATCACTGATGTATCACAGACAGTAAAGTAAATCACAGCGAGATAAAAACTAGGTGTGCCGCTCACTAAAATTCTACCTCTGGATGGGGAGAAGAGAGCTATTTATAATCTTAACCCAAGGGCTCCAAACATGCTGTGAGGTCACCGTGACTTTCAGTTTAATTTGAAATATATTCAAACCAACAGAGGCTCCTCAGACAAAGAAATAGCAGTTTGAACATTTGAACGCTGAAGTTGCTCAATGGCTCTGCCTGACAGAAATCAGTCTGCACTGTGCAGTAAGTTTGATATCATAGCTTTAAAAATAAAACCATGGGGGGCCAGAGATTTAGCTCAGTGGTCCCAGCGCCTGCCTCGCAAGCGCAAGGTCCTGAGTTAGATTCCAGAAACCACATAGAATGCTGGGCGTGGTGACTCACGCCCACCAGCCATCAATACCACATACCACAGTGATGGGCGTGGTGGCTCACGCCTGTAATCCCAGCACTCGGGAGGCAGAGACAGGAGGATTGCTGAGTTCGTGGCTGCTTGCCTGGGCTACATAGTGAGCTCAGAGCCAGCCTGAACTACAAAGCGAGACCCTGTCTCAAAAAAACCAAAAAACCAAAAAACCAAAAAAACCAAAAAACCCCCATGGGGCTGGGGATTTAGCACAAGTGGTACCGTGCCAACCGTGGATGCATAAGGGCCCGGGTTCAATCCACAGTAGTTCTGGTGCCTGCCTAGCAAATGCAAGGGCCCTGATTCAGTCCCGGTAACCACACCATCCATTGCTACCATTTCTCAGTATTTCTGTTTATGTTCATCAGATTCCACTTGCTATTTTGCATTATTATGCTCTTCTCTAAATTTTAATTCAAGAACCATTTCTTGCAGAGAGAGATTTCTAAGGGCCTGGGAAGAGTTCAGAGAGGGGCTGTAGTGGAAAGATGTATAGATGAAAATGTCACATTGATTCCAGTAACTGTATGATTAGAACATGTTAACAGTGATGTTTAGGGAAAGCTGTGACATACGAAACATCTCACTCTACCAGTATGCCTACATGTGAAGTATTTAACAAATATCTCAGTATTTTTATGAAAAATTGTGATTATAATCTCACTGATACCAGTTATGAAATAAGGAACATTTTCCCAATTACTAACACCACTGTGCTTTTATTGTTACTCAAGCTAAGAACTGTGAAAAGCCACTTGCAAACCTATATTTTAACACAGAAGCAAATAATGTTTCAAAATAAATATGTACATTCAACAAGTGAGAATGAGATTAAACATCTTATATATATTCATGGGAGTGAAAATTACTTTTCTCTGTACCTGTGTATATTTCTTTTGTTAATACTACCTATTTCTTTGTTGATTATCATTTGATTAATTTTTAATTATCTTTGCTTTTTTTAGTTATACCTCTCTCACACACTTCACTAAACTGGATGTACTTATTGAGAATATACTTTGTATTAGACACTATATCATGTCTTTGAGATTTTGGCTTGAAAAGATAGTTTTCACATGGGTATATATGCACAATGCCTCATTTATACACCAGAGTTTGATTGTTTTAGAAATACCCTTTTAGACAGTCACACTTCTCTGTCTGTAACTATCTCCTTTCTCCTCAGGAGTAAATCATGGGAATGAAACAGAAGTTGTTGAGTTCCGTCTTACGGAGTTCTCTCACTCACGTGAGGTGCAGACTGCCCATGCCATCTTGCTTTTAGCAGTCTACCTGGCAGCTCTCCTGGGGAACCTCCTGATCATTGTGCTCACCATGCTGGATGCTCACCTACAAACTCCAATGTATTTCTTCTTAAGAAACTTGTCTTTCTTAGATTTTTGCTACATATCTGTCACAGTTCCCAAATCTATTGTCAACTCGTTCACCCATGACAGCTCCATCTCTTTCTCTGGGTGTGCTCTGCAAGTCTTCTTTTTCGCTGACCTGGCAAGCACAGAGGTAGCCATCCTCACCGTGATGTCCTGTGACCGCTTTGTGGCCATCTGCTGGCCCTTGCACTATGCAGCCATTATGAACCGTGGTGCCTGTGTCAAGATGATGGCCTTGTCCTGGCTCAGTGGCATGGCCTCTGGGCTCATGCATGTAGCAGCGACATTCTCCTTACCATTTTGTGGGTCTAACCAAGTCCATCAGTTTTTCTGTAACATTCCACAGCTCCTGAGCCTTCTAGACTCCAAAGTAATCATCAATGAGATTAGAGTCACCATTTTTATTGCATGTCTTGTGATTATCTGCTTTGCATTGATCACTATCTCCTATGTGTACATCTTTTCTACCATCATGAGGATTCCATCCAGGGAGGCAAGATCCAAAACATTTTCCACCTGCATTCCGCACCTTGTGGTCGTAACGCTCTTTCTGATATCTGGAAGTGTTGCCTACATTAAGCCAATTTCAAGTTTTCCCTCCTTTTTGGACCTTCTCCTGCCTGTATTCTACACAGTTGTGCCACCTACCCTGAACCCCATCATCTACAGTCTGAGAAATAGGGACATGAAGGCGGCCCTGGGAAGGCAGTGTGTTAGGAAGAGTGATTAGGGCCCCAACTGCTGGACACTGTTCCAGCCAGTTTCCTCATGATTGTAGAGTGTTGCTTGATTTGTAAATGCTGTTCACATGGAGGCCAGTGGTGATCTCATTACTGTGTACATGCTGTCATGGACTACAGTAGAAGTAGTAGCACTCTGAGTTGTATGAAATATGAAAACTTCCATTTTTAGTAACTTTTTATGTGTGAATGTTTTCAAAATCTTATGATTTATATTTTTTTATTGAAGTGATATTTTTAATTAACTTTTGTAGAAGTTTGCTCACAATGTATTAGTCAGGAATTCAGTATACATCTATTACTCACAGTAGAACAAGATCACATGTATTAAAAACAACTAAATGGAAGACAGACTGAAAGTAGAGTCCAATCAAAAAGGTTTGGCATTAGAAAGTGTGGAGATCAGTGCCTTGGCAGCCAGCTGAAATAGTCAAAAGTGATTAATATGTAGTGACTATGTGTAGTGTTTTCACAGACAGTAATGGTTCATGCAGGGATTTGATTCTGGGTATAGGAAAGATTACAAGGGGGAAATGTTCACTGTATCTCATTTTTAGTGAACAGATTTCTGCGTTCAGTACAAAGACCCTTCATGTTTCCTTTCGTTTTTGCAGCTGAGTGGAAAGACTCAGATGGGCATTGTTAAGAGTCCATCCTGCAGTGCATTTACCCATATTATGTGATCTATTCACTTATATAAGGCAAAGCCTCATTTTACAAATTAGCATTTAAATATTAAAATGAGTAGTATTAGATCTTTGTTATCCTTTAAAAATTCCTTTTCAATTTTGTTTATGAGACAAATAATTGTCTATATTTATGAAGAATAATCTGAAATTTTGGTAAATGGTTGGAACAAAATGATTAAATCATCCCAGTTAGCATTTCTATCTCCTCATTTTCTTTCTGGAGAGAACATGTAGACTGCTCCCTTATAGTTATTTTGAAATATACTGTAGTTATTATTCATTATAGTCACCACAGAGTCCAACAGATCATTAAAACTGATTCTTCTTGTCTAACTATGGTGGTAACCTTTGATTAACATCTCACTTTTCTCTGTCTGCACTTTAGTAGCATCTGGTAACTGCCATTCTACTCTGTAATCCTTTGAGTTGACTTTCTTTTCACAGCACATTTAAGGGAGGTAATCACCTGCTTTTTTATATCTGATTTTCCTGGTCTACAAGTCCTCTGTGTTCACCCATGTAACCCACTACAGAAAGCCCTGGTTCACACAGCTCAGTGGTGCTGCATTGCGTGTATGTTATTTAAGCCCATCACTCACTGATAGGCAGTTTGATGTCTGCATTCATGCTGTGGTGAATCATGTTGGATTGCAGAGCAATGAGAACAACTTTTTTTGACACACTGGTTCTGGTTCCTTTGGTTATGAACCCAGAAATGTGATTCCCAATTTCTTTGGCAATGTTATTTTCTCTTTTTTTGATGACACCAGTTCTGCTTTCTGAAGTGTGTGTGTGTCACTTTACAACCCCCAAGAATGTGCAGTCTCACCAGCTGTACCAAACTTCTCCATCTAGAGAGCAATCAGTGCATTTATTCTAGTATAGCTTTGACATGGAATTTTCAGGTTTAGTGACGATGGGAATTTGTTCATATATATTAACCATCTGAATATTCTTTTAAAAATGCCTTTAAATAGGGTGATTTGTTTTCTTGTTATTGAGTAATTTGAATTTCTTAGGTGCTTTGGATGTTAGTCCCTAATGTAGGTCCAGGAACATCCAGTCTCTACAGCTGGGGGTGCACAGTGCAACCTTGAGACCTGGACACACCTGCTTCAGCACCTGATTGGCTGTCACAGCTCTGGGAAGGCAGCCAGTGGGAGTGCAGCTGGATGTCAGAGTGAGCTGGGTGGTCAGGCTGTATCTGCAGCTGTCCAAGACCCACAACAGTGAACAGCAGGTGCTGTGAAGTGAGTTTTTGAGCAATTCAGGCCAGCAGCAATCATCTCTCCAGCTACTCTTGCATCTGCCCCAAGAACTGTGCCATCTTTGTACACCAGCCCCTCAGTGGCAGTGCCAGTTTTCCAGGCTTTTGGTAGCTTGAACCCTTTATTGTAAAATCGGCTTCCAAGATGGAATTCCTGTAGCTGTTATCAAAGGTTTGCTATCCTGTAGTAAACCTCCAACCAACAGTCATACACTGACATGGCCACCATCTTCCTGAGAAAATCTGTCTCTGTGTTTAGATTTTTAAAATAACTTGGGGGTTTGGAATTATTTAAAATGACATAAAATGTTATTATGGGGTACCATGTGATATTTGGTACATAAAACACCATATAAGCCAATTAGGGTACTCCTGTTTATCTCTATAAACATTCATGATCTTATTGTGATTAAAATATTCAAAGTTTACTTCTTTATTTTGTGAAAGGTACAGTATATTATCATATATACTATTTATATAATAATCATATATATATTATCATCATATATATCATCAAACTGCTTTTCAGTTTATCCAAGAAAATGTTATGATATTTAATTTGTGATTGTATTGATACTACAGATCAATATCAGGAGACTCGAGATGTTACCAGTTATGGGTTTTCTGTGGTGAGCTGGCAGTGAGATGTTTTCTGTGCAGGTGATTATTTTTATTTCCTCTCAGTAATGTTTTAAAACATTTGCTGCAGCAAAAATGTTTTCTGAAATTTTGGAAACTTTACTTGCACAGACTGATACTTTATTTAATAGTGCTTTTGTCATAAAGCATGCTCTGCAATGATTTCCACTACTTAAATGTATGTTAAAAGTTAACTTGATCATTACAGTGTCTGTCTTGTTTAACATGTCAGGTTCTCTTGAGAAGAATAATAGTTTATCTTTTTTTTTTTTAAGATAGGGTCTCACTTTGTACTTCAGGCTGGCCCTGAGCTCACTATGTAGCCCAGGCAAGCTTCAAACTCAGCAATCCTCCCACCTCTGCCTCCCAAGTGCTGGGATTATAGGCCACCACGCCTGTCAATGGTTTGATGATTTATGGGTGCAGTGTTCTTTTACTAAATCCTGATGGTATGATACTTAACTTTTCAAAATGAAAGTTTGTGTAGATTTGAGGAGTATTTATGTAAACTTGTCACACACACAAAGATGACTCCAACCATAACGGAGTTTTTCTTTAGGGACTTCTGGCATGAGGCAATGCACGTTCTTGATGCATACCTATTGTCATTATATATTTTTCCTATGGAAAAATTTTGTTTTGTAATCTCAGTTTGGATAGACTTTTGTGGTCCCACTAGCTTTCCTACTTCTGTTTTTGCATCACATCTATTTTTCCTTAACTACTCTTTGTGAATGTAATAGGTGACGATCCAGCAGCAAATCCCCGACCCGGGGTGCAGCTGTCAACCTTCTCTCAGCACAGATCTCCCTTCAGCCTCCATCAGCACAGGGAGCAGAGGACTCCCCACCTTCCCCTCAGACAGACCACCCTCCTGCTTCTTCTTAACAGAACTGGCAAGGGCTTGTCTGGGTTGATATCCAGCAGAATGTGACGTTGCCTAGTGTAGCTAATTATATTTTACTAATGTCCCTGGTGAGGGACAAAGAGGGAGCAGTGTAAGGAAGGAGACTCAGTTACTTTAGAGGACAAGTTTGCCTTTGATAACTTGGGGCTCTGCTACGTGAGTTAAGTGAGAAGTTTAGGACAGCTCTAACAAAATAAAGTAGAATGACCTTATGATCCCTCCACTCTATTCCAGGTACTTATCTGAATGAACTGAAATAAGAATTCTGAAAACATGTTAACACAGCTACATTTGTACACCTTTATTTATAATAGTCCTATCCATTTGAATATGCATGCATCTAACTTATGTTTCACATGCACTTTAAAATATTTTAAAATAATTCAACCTAACGGCTTCCACAGTATTAGGCACTCCATTTCCTTATTTGACTAGATTTTAAGCATAAATTTCAGGCACTTGCTTTGTTGAGATGAAGCCATAGCTACATTGTGGAGCCCATTCCCATGCTATTTTACTCAGAAGCATCAGAAGCCAGCAGTGTCTAACGACCCTCTCTCACTGCCCACCGGCCTTCACGAACAAGGAGCTGGGCAGGATTGTTGGGACCCCAGCTCTCAATGTGGGGTTTGGCCCCAGCCCCAGAGGCTGCCCTTGGCTCTGTAAGCAGCACAGAAGCCTTAGGACCCCCCTGGGGCTCTCAGGCTCCCCTTCCTGGCTCTTTCTGGCCTTGGTAAATTCTTTCCCTGCCTGCTTCGGTGCCCCTGCACTTGCCATCCTGCAGGTGTGTGTTTTGTGCTACACTGATAGATAACTGCAGAGTAACAGACTAAATAATTAATAGAGCTGATGTCACAGATTAATAAAACATGTATTTAAAATTTTCTTTAACTAGAATTAGGAGCTACATCAATTGTGCAATCAGGAATGTATGGATAAACCAGTGGAATTAAAATGTGCCCTCCTGGGTCATTGTCTTACAAAATGAGCACAAGTAGGGGGACAGATCCCCATGGTTCCAGTAATCTTATGGACAGGCAGGATTTAACACTGTGTTACCAGGCTTGATTCTTTTTAAAAAACAAATTAGCTTGTAAGGTGGACTTTTATTCACACACTTTGAATGACCATTGATTGATGCTCAGGTCAGGTAACTAGAGAAGTTGTTGGGAATCTTGTCAGCACCTCAGCCCCGGGAGAGCTCCCAGCCACGCTGGCGCTGGCAGGTCTGGGGTCTGGGGAGGAATCTGCGTCAGCCTCCTGGGATTGCAGCATTCTGGTCTACAAAAGGCTCACAGAGCAGAACTGGGCTGTAGAAGCTGCTGATGTGGATCCGCTATGGGTCCCTTAGTCATGCCCAGTCCTGCAGCAGGTGAGAGAAGACTTAGGCCCTCGAGAAGGCGTCCAACAGTGACCTGGGAAGAGCCCTCGGCATCCGTCCCGACATGGCCGCAGCTCTGGGCCCCGGTGAGTGGGCTCAGCGTGGTTTCTGTTGCCTCTGCTGCTTCTACTCCTCCCACTGGATCATCACTGGGTTTTACCCCTGAGACGCCCTGATCTGATCTGCACCCCGGTTCCATCCCACCCCATATGGCTATCTGTTCTTTTTGTTTTCTCTCTATTGCATTCTCATTTTTCCTTTCTCTGGGAAAAAAACCCATTTCTATAGTAGCTCTTTGTCTGTGAAAATATATTTCTGTCTTAACGAATAGTCTCTTCATCTATGGAGAAGTGACTGACATAGTATGAGACCAAACTTTAAATTGACTCAGCAATTTAGTAATGTCTATATTTTTTTTTTTGGTGGCTGTGATAGACATGAGACAGTATTTCAAATACTTGGGATCCAGCTAAGTACTGGTCAGAGGATATTTCTTATTTAAATGTCTGTTTAGCTGGTAGTTTTCAAAGTGATTCTGTGAAGTTTGTTCAAATTGACTTAACTCCTTTTGCAATACACAAGAGAGGGAAAGATCCTGCCTGAGATGTTAATGAATGACTCGACAGATAAAATTAGGATTCTTTTCTACATGATTTAAATTATGGACAAGAATGTTTAATTTATTTTCTTTTTCAAAAGAGAATGTAGTAATAGATATGGAATAAATAGATAGATGCAGAAAATACAAAATAGACTGAATTAAAAGCTATGTAAAAAAAAAATAGAACAAATATGGCAATGAAGCCAGGCTCAAGAGGAGGCTCAGGGGACCAAGTCACGCACTGGTAGCCACCAGTGGAAGTAAAGCTGCTTCAATCATCAGTGGAGCCCTGACCTTTGTATGTGCAGTGGACATTTATTCAGTGTTAGGCTCTTTCTGCAAGTGCTAATTGCATTTGTGTCACTTACATTCTTGTCCCCGTGAACCTGAATGCTTTCTCCAGCTTGACTCTGTAACCTTAATATACTGAAAATCTTATTTACAAATCTACTTTACCAGGCTTAGCTTAAAAATGTTACTGCTTTCTAAATTTGTATAGGAAGTCTGTCCCATAGTTACCTCTCTTAGATGATAGATGGGCAATCTGTGCTGTGTGGTTTCTTTGTGTGTGTGTGTGTTTGTATGTGTTATTGTTGGCTTACAAGAATTCACAACATATTGCAAAGTAATAATAACTGCATATGTAATAATTTCTATGTAATTACTATTATCTGTATACATAAACATGTGTGTGTGTGTGTGTGTGTGTGTGTGCGTGTGTGAATGTACAGATCATTGTCCCTTAATGTCCAGTAGGTACGGGCTCCAGGTCCCTGGAGATGTCAAAACCTGAGGATGCTTAGGGAGTTTGTGTAAAATGCCCTGGTCTCTACACAGAATCAGAGCAAATCCTCTTTCATACTTTTTCAGTTGATTACTTACAACACCTAGTGCAGAGTGCATATTATGTAAGAAGTCATTGAGCTACATCATTAAAGAAATAATAACCAAGGAAAAAAGTCCACATATTCAGTAAAGATGTAGCTTTCCCATATATTTTTTGACCTGTGGTTGGTGTAATTTACAGATGTGGAACCCAGGACTCAGATTGTGTGGAGATTTATGTGTGTCTCTCTGTGTGTCTGTGTATTTTATATGTACAACATGCCCCCATGAAGTGTAACTGGACACATTATTAGATAAGAGTGTGTTTGGGATGCCTTGAGATACATTATGAATATTTAAACAGAAATCACAATATTTTTACTTTTATGCCTCTGACAATATTTCGTCCCTGAGTTAAAAAATACTTTTTATATAATGAAAAAAAGCAAGGGCCAGGGATTTAACTCAAGTGGTATTGTGCCTAACTTGGAAGCAGAAGGGCCCAAGTTTGATCCCCAGTACTGAAAGGAAAAGAAAGAAAGCAAAAAAGACAAGATGTTCTTGCTATTTGTCAGAGGACATTCGGTGTCGGGGACAGCAGTCAGTTCATGGGGAGACAGGATGGAAGAACAGGTGAGGGAGCGAGTTGCCAGCACAGAGGAGCGGGGAGGATGACCACACAACCCTGGTCTCTGGTTCAATGAGGACATGCACAGCGCGGGCCAGGGCCACATGAAATGATGAGTCCGCTAAACTTTACCACTTTGCACTCATAATTGGAGGTTATGCTTTCTGGTAATGGAGCATGGATTCCTGTTATTTCATCTTTTCTACACTGGGTCTTGCATGTTTTTATAGTCATGAAAAACCCAGTAATTTTATAAATGCTTCATTTTACCTGTGTTATTCAGTCAATCCCCTCACAGTGAGGCCATCACCCAGCACTTTCCTGTGTGTCTGGTGTGTGACAGCAGTTGAGGGGCAGAAGGTTACAGACCTTGGTCTGACCTCCAACCTTGTCAGGATAGGCCGAATACTGTCCTCTGCACGGGATCCAGCACTGATTCTGACGTGCTGTGTAGAGCTCACCAGCTGATTTCTTTTGATGCAAGGAAAAGATCAAAGCACAAAGGACAACTCCACACTCATTTAACAGAGGTCTGATTCTAAATAGACTTTCGAGTTGGGGGGCAGTGCACTGTTGGTTGTAAAGGGAACACTTCAGTCTCTCTCTCTCTCTCTCTCTCTCTCTCTCTCTCTCTCACACACACACACACACACAGAGGCACCACTCGTGAACGCAGAGTCTTGCTTGTGGGACTGATGGTCACTTTCTTCTGACCCACAGTGGGCCTTGGTACTGCGGGGGGGGGGGTGTTGTAGGTGAGGAAAGGCTCTGTCTGAAATGTGGCTGCGCTGGAAGAAGAGGCGTGGTCCCTGCAGGCAGGGTGGGCAACAGGTTCCTGCTGGCCAGAGGTGGCAGGAAGTGGTGAGGCCATCCCAGCCTCCGTTTCCTGCTCCAGCAGGGCCCAGTGAAATAAATCTGAAGGACAAACACTCATGCACTTTTCTGGGTCGCCCTTGGAGATGTGTGAATTCTTATCCCTGCTTGGACTGCTGTGTCAGAAGGGACCTGAACACCTTGTCAGGCAAATGAGTGAACCCGAGCTGGCTGTGTGGGATACAGGGAGCCCATGTATGTGACTCTGTGCATCCTCCTGTCCTGGAGGCTCACTATGTTAATCCCCAGAGTAGCACTCAGCTGTGCACCAGACAGAGGAATCCAGCTGACACCAGCAGAAGTTGGTGCCTGCAGACTAAGTGGCCTCCGCCAGCTCTGCTTTTGGTGATGGGAACATCAATGGGGCAGCAGAGGAGGCAGGTGAACAGCAGCCGAGTGCTCTGAGGGCTCCCTTCTCTGTTGTGAGCCTGGAGCCAGGGTCGATGGGCACCATCCTGCAAGTGAGGTTGGCTCCATGCAAGAAGGACCACGACTGAGGAGCTGACTTGGCTGTTCTGTTGGGTGGACAGGGGAGCACTATGCCTTCATTTGTTCACTCACCCACTTTAGCAGAACATTTACTCCTGTTATAAAATGTGACAACTCCCACAGACAACACTGAGGGGGCCCAACCTGCACTGCCTCTGACCTGCTCTGACATTCACGATATCTGCTCAGCTTCCATGAGCTTTTGAATTACAGTCATTTCCTGGTCTTTCTTACCATCAATTTTTTTCTTTCTTCATTATTTACTCCTAAACCCCATTACCCTTTGAATATTTACTATTTCACAATATCAATCATGCATTCTAGCACACATTTATAACTTCAGTTCTCATACCAGAGAAAATATAAGATATTTATAAATCTGTGACCTATTTATTTCACTGATGAGTATGTCCTGAAAGTATGTCCATTTGAGTATAAATGACTCAAGCTCATCGTTCTTTATGGCAGAGTAATACTCCATTTTATAAAAAAACCACATCTTCTTTATCCATTCTAGATTTGATGGGCATTTGGGTTGTTTCTAAGATTTAACTATCACCAACTGAGCTGCTATAAACATGGGTGCACATATGTTGCTGTGATATGAATCTTGTAATTCTTTTGTGTATATCCCCAGCAGGGGAATAGTAGGGTCAAATGGAACCTCTAATCTTAGTTTTTTTTTTTTTTTGAGACAGGGTCTTGCTTTGTAGTTCAGGCTGGCTCTGAGCTCACTATGTAGCCCAGGCAAGCCGAACTCAGCAATCCTCCTCTCTCTGCCTCCCGAGTGCTGGGATTACAGGTGTGAGCCACCACACTTGGCACTGTGCTATGTGGTATTGATTGCTGGTGGGTGTGAGTCACCATGCCCAGCATTGTATGTGGGATCGAACTCAGGACCTTGCGCTTGCAAGGCAGGCACTGGAACTACTGAGTTAAATCTCTGGCCCTCTAATCCTAGTTTTTTGAGGAATCTCCACACTGATCTCCATAATGGTTGTGCTAGTCTACATTCCCACCAATAGTGGAAAATGGTTCCTTTTCCTCCACAACCTTGCCAGCATTTGTTGCTGGCTAATTTTGAGATAGCAGCCATTCTTTGTGGAGTGAGATAAAATCTCAGCGTTTTTTTCATCTGCATCTCTCAAATGGTCCTGGCCTTTCTTTCAAACACCATTTATAAGGTGCAGTGAATACAGCAATCAATGAGTGGATAATTACCAAAGAAATACTGCATCTTTGCAATGTTTGTGGCCTTCTGTGTATACAACCAGCTGCCTAATGAATACATATGCATTCTCTTTCCTTCATCTAGAACCTTTCCTCCCTCAGACTTAACAGAAAAGCAAGAGATAAAGCAAAGCTAACAGGAATCACAAATCATGATGGGGCCAGACTTATTTTCAGCCGCTCCTGTGGACCTCTTGTGGTTTGTCTCATGCAGTAAGTGGCACAGACATCTCTGCTCTTGACAGATCATACTCTGTCACTGTATGATCTGAAGAAGAAATGACAAATGACACCAGGGTGACGGAATTCATCCTGAAGGGCCTCTCGGATGTGCTTGAAGTGAGGGTCATGAGTGCTATGTTCTTCCTTTTCATCTACCTCTTTGCCCTCCTGGGCAATGCCTCCATCATTGCAGCAGTGACCAGGGACCACCGCCTGCACAGCCCCATGTACTTCTTCCTGAAGAATCTGTCCTTCCTGGACCTGTGCTACACCTCAGTCACTGTCCCGAGGGCACTGGTCAGCTCCCTTATAGGCTCTGCTGCAGTCATTTCCTTCGGGGAGTGTGTGACCCAGCTCTTTCTCTTTGTGACGCTGTGTGCCTCTGAGTGCTTCCTGCTCACATCCATGGCCTATGACCGCTGCTTGGCCATCTGCAGGCCTCTGCTGTACGGGGTCATCATGAGCAGAAAGCTGTGCACAGAGCTGGTCGTGGTGGCCTGGCTGAGCGGGGCTCTCTATGCCATCTTCCACACGGCCAACACCTTCTCCCTCCCCTTCTGTGGGCCCAATGTCATTGACCACTTCTTCTGTGACAGCACCCCCATCATGAGGCTGTCCTGCAGGGATGCCCGTGTCAATGAGGAGATGGGCTTCACTGTGGGGGGCTGTGTGATCCTTGGGGCCTGTTCCCTCACCGTCACATCCTATGTCCTCATCATCACCACCATCCTACGGATCCATTCTGTGGGGGGTCGCCGGAAGGCCTTCTCCACCTGCTCCTCCCACCTTATCACTGTCATTTTGTTTTATGTCACTGGGAGCTTTGCTTACTTGACACCCACGGCCCAGTACTCACCCACAGAGGGGCGCTTAGTGTCTGTGCTCTATTCCATTCTCACCCCTAGCCTGAACCCTGTTGTTTACTGCCTGAGGAACAGAGACATGCACATGGCCCTGAGGAAGCTGCTTGTCCACTCCTGATGACACACTTTCTCACAGCCAGCAATTCCTTTGAACATTGTCTCCATTACCATTCTGCTTAGTTTTGCCTCATAATCGTTTGCAGAAATGGATCATGTGTTCTCCACAGCATAAAGTACAAATTAAGAAAATAAAATGGAAATCTCCTGTGTGGAGTTTACTTTGTTAGTTGCAGGCATCCACAACTTCTGCTCTCTACTGAATTTTATATGATATGTAAAGATAAATTGGGAAGAATACTTACTGTTATTTTAGTCAATTTGTGATTTTCTTATTCTGACAGGGTCTGTCTTAGTTACTTTCTTGTTGCTGAGATAAAATACTTGACATCAAAGTTAAAGGAGTGGAAGTTTATCTTAGCTCATAGTTTATAGAGATTTCAGTCCATAATCATCTGGCTCCAAGGCAAGGTGACATGGCAGACAGCCATGGCCAAAGAGAAATGCGGGAATCAGCCAGCCTTCCTTCCTTTCCCTTTTTATTTTATTGAGGTTACTAGCCTACTGGTGGGTGCCTCCCACACCAATGGTGAATCTTTTTTTCAGTAAATCCATAAACCACACTTAGAACTATACTGACCCTATCAGTGGGCTAATTCAGTATCATATACCCCTGATTCAGTCACCTCCCCCAGTTCCTATCTAAGATCACATGAGACTTCAGGGAAACATCTATGTACAGTATAAGCCATAACTGGAGGAGGCAAAAATAGCCTGTATGTGTTCAGGCTCTTGTCCCACTACCTCTGTACAGAGGAAAACATCTTTTGTCTTGCTCATAAAGGATTGTGTGAAGAGATGGATAGGGCATTTATGTCTTAATGACCAGGATGTAGCAAACAACCTGAGCATTCTTATCACTTGGTCATGGGTGATTGACATTGTGTGGAAAAGGACACTTTCACTTTTTAAAGGTGCAGTTAGTGTCTGCAAATGGTGTACATGTCTGCAAACAGTGTGCATGTCCACTGAACACATACACATATTTCAATAAGGGCAAGGGATGGATTGAGGGGGCTGCTGCTGTTGTGTAGACCTAGGAATGGGAAAACGCTAGTATTTTTAAACTACTAGAACTAGATAAGTACTACTAATGTTTGTGCTGACACATTTTTATTTCTACAAATATAGAAAACATAATATATTTCACTACTTTTTCATATTTATAAAAATTAATAACCTCACTATATATGCTGCTTAAAATTTCTAAATTGGAGATACCAGACTTTTGTTTCTTTGTCCTTGATAGAACACACATGTACTCACACATGTGTATTAAAATAAACATAGATAAGTGAATATTTGACTGCCTTGCTACACTTTAGAACAGTGGTCCCAAACCTTTCTGAGAACAAGCACCAGTGTCACAGAAGGTCATAGTTCCCTGCGCTGTGTGGGTGGTTTGGGGACTTTTTGAATGCATTACACTTATTGTGCTCTTTATTTCTATTATTATTACACTGTACTATATTATGAAAAAATTATATAGCTCTCCATAATGCAGAATCAGTGGGAGTCCTGAGCTTGTCTTCCTGTGAGTAAGGGGTCGCATCACTAAGGGTGTTGGTTACTTCCATTCTAACGCATGATCTCATTTTGGCTTCTGCCACTTCAAAATCCATGGATCACACTGATTAGGTGTTGGACGTGAAAGCAGGCTTTTCAGTGCCTATCATGACCTCTGCCCAGAACAGCGGGAGGTCTGGAGTTGCCTCACATATACTTCTAAGGCCAAAATTATTTGTGAGACAGAGTGATCCTTAGTAATAGGGAATTACTAGTCAAGAGAAATATAAGCACAAAAACGAGAAGATTTATTTTAAAATAGTTTTTATTATTAATTTTGAATATCCTTTAGAAATGTGTAATGATTACATTCATCATAGGAGATTTGTATGCATAATATTTGATTCTCCCCCCTTTCCTTCTTCACCCTCCAATTCCTCTCTCTCTCCTCATTTGCAAAAGCTTTGTTTTCATTTTTTCCTTTTATTCTCCCTATTTTTTCTTCTTCCTCCCCACTCCCTTGTTCCTCTTCCCATCTGGACATTTTCTTCCTACTTCCCAATATCTATTATACATTTTTTCCTTATTTATCCTTTTTGTTTCTCACATCACAGAAACAATACAATATTTAAACTTATGTGTCCAAGTTATTTCACTTAAGGATATGGTCTCAAAGTTCAACCATTTATATAGAAAATCTCAGATTTATCCTTACTTATGTCAGAGGAGTACTCCATTATATAAAAAATAAATGTCTTCTTTATTCATTAATCAGTTGATGGGCATTTGGGGTCTTTTCAAGATTTAGCTGTTATAAACTGCGCTGTGATAAATATGGGTGTGCATATATTGCTATGGTATGATGTTTTTAATTCTTTCCAGAAGATATAAAGAAGGAGAATAGTGGGTCAGATAGAACCTCTAGTTTTATCTTTTGAGGAGTCTTCACACTGATTTCCACAATGGTTGCACCAGTCTACACTCTCACCAACAGTAGAGGAGAGTTCCTTCCAAGTGCCACCAGCATTTCTTATTGGTTGATTTTAAAGGACAATCTGAGAATGAAGATTATTTTTTTGCTCCCTATATTTCATGGATCAAGAAAACAATTATGTAATTAATTAAACCATTCAGTGACTCAATCAATTACAAACCTTTGGCTTTGTAAAAATAAAATTTTGTACCATGTACACCGAAATTGTTTCTCTGAAAAATAAGATACTGCTAGTTCACTCATGTCATTAATTTATTACCAGTACTAGAGATCATAATATTGTACAAAGGTTGGTGACAACTGTTCTTGTGTGGTGTGTAGTACAAGTTTCTTGAGATATTATTCCTTTGTGTCTTAACTATTGCTTTAGAGATTATTTCTTTTTTGGCCAAACTAGAATAAGAACTACATCAGAAAACTTGTATTCTCATGTTAGCATGGAACTTCAATAGCAGAACTACTTAGGAATCACTTAATTATCCTGAATTTCAGTTCTTCAAAAATGAAAAAATAAGACTAAGACAAGATTTTTCTAAATGTGGAAGCCTTTAGAACAAAAATTAGTAAAATATTTGAAATGTGAGCCTTATAACAAATAAGCATGACTATTATTAAACCAGGGACAGTGATGGTATAGGAAAATGTTTTTAATTTTAGCTAAATCATACTGACTTCAGCACTTCAGACACCATCGCACGTATTTCACTGTGTTCTTTTCTTGTGCACTAAACCAGGCCCTGATGTTTGCTCTGGTAAATCTCCTGGCTGTCCACGGTGCACAGGTCAGATAAATGCTGGTAAACTATCTTTTCATTTGCAAAATTGCCAGAATAGTGTGTGTCCAAAAATGTTGCATATAAGTAAATTGTGAATTAATATTCTTCTCATCTCTAGGGTAGAAAGGAATGTCAAGTTAGTTTCCTGGGTATAGAATTTTAGGTGGTATGTTGGATACAAGCAAATGTGAGACTGTCTTTCAGACAAGTGCCCAAATGTGCTAAAGTGTGCATTTAAACACAGTTTCACATAATCAAGAATAAGTGTAATGTAATGAGACGAAACATCAGGAACTCAGTGGTGTGAGATTGTCAGGACTGCGGAACACTGAATTTTTCCATGAACAGGAAGGGAAAAGTCAAATGTTACATAGAATGTGCTTCTGAGTTAGAGTTCCTGGGTCCTCTGCCACATGGGGTCATCTACTCTCTGATGTTTCCCCCCCTACTGACCAAACCATAGCCTCTCTCTACACTTGTACATAATAACTTTTTCTAGTAGATAGCCACATGAGAAGGGAGTGCAAATATCAGACAACATGTTAGTCATCTTTTCCATCCTGGGTTAAATCCCAGCACTCACACTTAGATGAGGACAGCTCTCCTGATGGCTTTTAGAAGACTCAGTGCACAGGTAGCTGGATGTGTGGAACCGATGGGAAGCGGAAGCCATGGCAGAGGAAAGGTGTTTGCCCCATGGCAGTCAGCAAGGAATATCAAGGGAGAAGTGCCTACCTTTTCAGCTCATGCCCAGGTAACCACCTCCAACTGACCTGCCCCTGAGCTCCTCAGTGAGTGAACCCTGTGCTGAGTCCAGCAGCCCAAGATCCCCCACCATCCACCAGGAGGCTTTGAGGGGCATTTTAGATCCTAGTGTAGGTCGGGATGTGGTCATGAAACAGTGACACAGCTGGTGACAGTTGGGTGAACTCAGGATGGGGTCCACACTCTCGCTGTGTGAAATGACTTGAAAGGTTTCCTTGGGGACAATGGAAAGGATGGCTGAGGGGGTGTTGTTAATACACCTTTGCATTAGAGTGTGTGTGTCTGTTAGAGCTGGTTTCAAGGGTGCCTTTTGTGTGATATAGATATACTTTCAAGTCTCACCGGTATATGTAAAATTTCGCCTGCTAGTATTTTTAAACAATGAATTAGTCAATGAACTATAAACATGGTTTCTTTATTAATACACATTTGCTGCACATCATGTTTACTTTCCTTGTGTGGAGCTGGTACATGGTGTGTGCCATAACACATCTCAGTTCCTTTGTCTACTGCTTTCCTTCTTTTCCCTCCCTTGCCTTCCATCTTGGGATACTTGCCCATTTGAGGAAGATCTTGGACTCTACCTGTTCAGTCTTGTGCAGATTTCTTAGTGTTTTATTTTGTATAAACCATGAATAAAAATAAAAAATTGTATAAACCATGAATAAAAATAAAAATAAAAAATAAAAAATAAAAAAAAATAAAAATTCCAGGCCAACTCTGCAAGGAGAGCACTGAGTTGTGTGCAGGACAGAAGGGCCTGGGAGCTAAGCCGGCAGTGCTGCTCTGGGAGTCAAGTCCTGAGAACATTAGTCCCAGCACTTTCAGATCCAGCGCCCGGTGCAACAGACTGGCTTCTCACCACAGGGCAGGAGCAGACCATCCTGTCTTGAACAGCCTGAGATCTGCGCTGCTCAGATGCTCAGGGACTCTGAATCTAGCCCTGCTTTCTTGACCCTCTGTGTGGCTGTCTCCTACCACAGCCCTGGGCAGGATGACCACAGCACTGAAGTGAGGGTGCTCTGTGACCTGTGAATCCTGCACTTTCTTAGAATTTATCACTGTGCCTCTTCTCCCAAAACTCCTCACTAGACTGCTTTTAAATATGGGGCACTGTGTGAATTTTTCCTCCAAAGCCGATCTGCCACGTGGAAGGAGTAAAACTCAAAACTGTTCTGCAGATTACGATGAGCATAGCTGCTCCTGGGGCTGATGCTGTTGGGCTCCAGGCCCCCCCAGCCTCTTTGTGCTTTCAGGTTCAGCTGCAAGTTCAATTTATGTGCCCAGCATTATGCTAGACCAAACACAAAAAGATTGGTGCAACAAAAAACTAACTGCCAGCCAGTTTGCTCAGGAACATAGACACAAATGTCTCCTACAAAATACTAGCAAACTGGGGCTGGAGGGTTAGCTCAGTGGTTCCAGCGCCTGCCTCGCAAGCGCAAGGTCCTGAGTTCGATCCCCGGTAACCACATATAATGCTGGGCGTGGAGACACGCCCACCAACAATCAACACCGCATACCACAATGCCGGACGTGGTGGCTCACGCCTGTCATCCCAGCACTCGGGGAGGCAGAGACAGGAGGATCGCAGCGGCTTGCCTGGGCACCATAGTGAGCTCAGGGCCAGCCTGAACTACAAAGTGCGACTCTGTCTCAAAAAGAAAAAAAAAATACTAGCAAACTGAATCAAAAATAATGGTCATCATGATCCCATGGAGTTTACCCCTGGGAGGCAAATTTGGTTAAATTTAAGCAAATAAATTTGTGATACACCAAATTAACAACATGAGGGGTTAATTAATAGATAATCCCAAGAGATGCAGGCAGTCGTTTTACACGATTTGACACACATGATAAAATCTCTCAACAGGTTGGGCATAGGGGGATATGCCTGAGTGCAAGAAAGACACACAGGAGGAGCCCCAGTGAAGATCTGCCTCAGTGGTGAGAACCCAAGGAGTTTTAAGATCTGGAAAGGGAAGGACATGTGCTGGCCCCCCAGCCCAGGCAGCAGCAGGACCCTACAAAAAACATTGGAAAACAGAGTAAAAGCCTTCCGAGTAAAAGAGAGGAGGAACTGTGACTGTGCTTTTGGCGATGTGATCTCATGGAGCACATCCTAAAGAATCCAGGAAGAGGCTACTAGGAATGATGCTTTTTATAAAGTTCTAAAATAAAAACACACACAAAAATCAATAGCATTTTTGCACACTGATAAAAACTGTCTTGATAGAAATTAGATATAAATCATATGCATTGTAGCATAAAATAGAACATTCATATGTAAATTTAAATAAAGTAAAAGATGTGACTACTGAATATTGATTCAGAAATTGTAGATGACGCTAATATATGAAAAGTATCTGAGTTCCTTGATTGAAAGAATCAATATTGTTAAGATGTGCATCATACCAAAACTATCTAGACTCAATGCAATTCTTTTCAAAATTTCTACATTACTTTTTATGAAAAAATTGCTAAGATTTCTATGTAACAATAAAAGTTGCAAGCATTCATAGCAATCTTGAAGAAAAATGACAGTGCTGGAATCATCATATTACTAATACAAATTTATTTTAATCAAAACACCCTGAGAGTAACACAGTATCCTATCAGTTAACTGGACAAATCCTCTTCTATGTGACTCTTAAATCACTGGTCCCAAAGTGAATCAAATAAACATACAGAAATTCATGTAACATTGCATTAAATCAAAAGCTTTTCATAGCACAGGGGAAAGAATTCACCAACTGAAGAGACAGCTCACAGACTGAGAGAAAATATCTGTAAAAAAATATGGATATGTAACTAATAAGAGTCCAAAACAACTCAATATGAAGAAAACAAATAATCCAGTCCAAGTATTGGCAGAACATTTTCATACGCAATTCTCAAAACAAAGCAAAAAGTCACCAATAAATGCATGAAAAAGTCTCATTACCATCAGTTCTTAGGAAATGGCAATTAAACCTCGGAAGAGCTATCACCTGACATTAATTAAGATGGCTACTGCCAAAAAGATGAAAAGTGACAGTGCAGGTGAGGTGTAGAGTAAAATAGACCCTGGGCCTCATTTGGGTTTTGCATGTTAATACAGAAATGTGCTTCAAAACACTAAGACCAGAGTTACTCTGACTGAATAGCACGTTGTCGTATAAATGAGACAAACTTTTATATCAGGTAATAAAATAGTGTCCATTGACACTGTTACCTAAAATTGTAAGAGTTCCAAAGGTGTGCTTTGCATTTTTTGTCAGTGTTCTTTCCCTATATAAATCCATTAAGGGTTCTAAATTTTACTCCAGGAGGAAAAAGCTCAGTTCACTGGACTGGTGCTGAGTACTGCTCAAGCTGTTCAGGGTCCATTCTAGGAAAAGCTCCTAGACCACAGGTCTTGGAAACAGAATGCTCTGAGTCCCAGGTCTGAAGCCAGGAATATCTCAGCCATGCTGATTTCCAGATAAACACAGGCTCCAGGTCAGCAGGGTTGATACGCAGAAACACAATTAAGACTGCATTTCACTTTGTAAAGAAATTGCCAGTTTCTTTCCTCCTAGGCCTATACTATTTTGCATTCCTACCAGCAGTGAATGAGAGTTTCTATATTTTACCATTTTTTATTGCCAGAAATTTTAGTTTTGGTCATTGTGCCGATGTATAGCACTGGCTCATTCTTGTTTGAATTCTTAGTTTTAAATAATGCATTTTCCCTTTTCCTATGAACTTCTGTTATCAGCCACACCAGGCTCAGAGTCCACTCTAGGGACCCCCCAGCTGTCCCACCCACCCACCATGTGGAGGAGGAGGGAAGAAAGTGTGGGGCCCTAGGTCTTGGGAGTGCCCTTGGCCTGTGGCCCCCAGGTGGACCTCAATGTGGGTGGGAAGTGTATGTTTAGGGTAGGGTTAGGGTAAGTGTTAGTTAGAGTTAGGGTTAGAGTTGGCATTAGTATAGAATTAGGGTTGCAGTAGGGTAGAGTTGAGGTTAGTGCTAGAATAATGTTGGGTAGAGTGGAGTTCCACTTAGGGTTGGGCTCAGGGATGGGTTCGGGTTGGGGTTAGGATTAGGATTCCCTGGAGTTATCTTACTTCAGCAGATCTCCTCCAAATTTCTCTGTGTCACTTCCTGGTCTTCTTCCTGGGCCAGTGCTTGCAAGATGGGCTGTCATACATCCTCAGTTATGTGCAGTCCTCTCTTCTTGGAGTCGCCTCCTTGGACACCCTGCAAATCCTACAGCCCACAATGACCTTAGCATATACAGGTGTCATGCACTAAGTAAACATAGCCAAAATTATTTATTTAAAAATATTTTTGGTTGATTTTTCGTCCAATAGGTGTCCATCACCATGATGTTGAATCTACTTCCCCTGAGCTCTAGCTCAGTGTAACTGACTGAGTGCTCACTGGCTCCCAGCTTTGGGCACAAGGGAGCAGTCTCTTCTTACACTCACCCTGGCTGGGAGTGAGGCGAATAAAGGATTTGCCCAAAGTGGAGGGATGCAGCAGTCTCTTACCTTCTGGTGTCCCAGCTCTGCCTCAGAGTGCAGAGTCCTTTACAGCAGGGAGCACAAGGGATGGGGACCCCGAGACAAGGCCCTGCTGCACATGGCTGAGGTCTGTGAGGTGCTCGTGTGCAGGAGTCACATCTGACCTCATCCCCAGTTGTCTGTGCAAGGAGCACCTGATGTGTGTGATGGAGGGGGCACCATAGATGAGTATTAAGACCATGGAAGGATACTGCCTTCATTAAAAGAGTCAAAATAATGCTGGCATTTGTGATATTTTATACACTTACATGAAAATGGGCATATTACTCAAATTTCACAGAAAGAGAATGTGGTCTCAGGAACTCAGTGTGATTTGCAGAGGGCCACAGGTCTCCTGAACACATGCTGAGATTGCTGCTGGGCCTTCTCCTTCCCTTCCTCCTTCTATTTATCCTGCTGGCTTGGAAGCTTCTTCGTATGGTCTGGATACTCTTGGTCATCTTTCCAGAGGGAAAGAAATGAGATTTCATCAGTAGAAATCCCTAGCAGGACTGTTTCCATCAGATCCCCGATGCACCTGGTCAGTCAGACAGGAGGGTTTTCTTTCCTGAGGCACATTGTGGTCCAGCACTGTTCCATGATCATGGTGTCCTTCAGGGAAGACTCCGCCTACCAGCCAGCAGAGCTTGCAGCACAGCAGAGGCCAGCTGTGGCTATCTCCCTGCCCTGTGCATGCAGGTCCCACTGCTCCTCGACTGTCACGTGGGGAGATCATCGAGTCTGTGTGGCACCCGGCAGAGGTCAGAGCCTTGTGTGGTACAGCTTTTCAGGGCTGAGTCTGTGATTAGGTTGAATGTTCTTCTCCAACTCCTAGTTTTCCTACCAAAAAAAGATACTAAATCCTCTACAAATGCTTTTTCAGCTCAAACAATTTACACAGAGCTGGTTGTGCTTCTTTCTCCTTTTGTAACATCTTCTAATTCAACATCTAGTGAGGAGGAGAAGGGATGTGCTGTATACTGTTTCTCTGGGAGACCAAGGAGGATGGAAACATCTTGCCATTAGTTCTGGGTGCAAGGAGATTCTTTATGGCTAAGAGTTCTAACTGATAAGACAGAGAAGGAACAGGAGGTGTTTAGGGAAATGGCTAATACATGAGGCATTTCTTTCTCAACTACTTGTCACTCAACTTCTGATGTAATCATTATCTGCCCCATGACAAATAAAACATAATTGGATCTGTGCCCCATAGAAGAACAATTTTTGGATTTGCACGAAACACAGGATTCATTTTCTTTATGTTCAAATTCAGATAAAGGAGGAGTATTTTCTTTCTTCCTTCCTTCTTTCCTTCCTTCCTTTCTTTCTTTTTTTCTTTTTGTTACCAGGGATTGAACTCACACCCTGTGCTTACAAGGCAGGGATCAGAGCCACTGAGCTAAATCCTCAGCCCATTTTATGATTTTCTTCTTCTTTTTTTGATACCAGGGAAGGAGGAATATTTTCAATTGCTACTCAAATAAGTATTTTTAGATTTTTTCAGAATCTCGGTGTTATTCTATGTATTTACTCACTTGAGGTTTTATAATGCTTTATTCCTTTTGAATGTCTTTCAGATTTGACTTCTCCAAATACTCCATGGACTCTACAAATGGATAGTTATAAAGTTATAGCCCAAATCACCGGGTATGTTGAGAGTATCAGAGTTGATCAGACCAGAGTTATTTGGAGACACTCATATGAATGAAGTTTGGTCAGAGAATTGGTATGACAGAATCGAAATTGGAAGAATCAAAGACAGGAAAATAGAAGTTGTGTTTACAGAAGTGTGGCATCAGTGATGTGGGAGTGTCACAGTGACTTCCTGCTTCTGTGGAAAATAAAGCACCCTCTGGCTTTGGCCAGTACTTCCACTGTTAACCTCATTATTTGCAAGAGAACCCTGAAGTCCACACAGGGGGTGGCAGCCATCAGAAGCTCTGTGTCACCCCACAGGCCCAGGATGTCTGGCTAACACCCTGTACCAGGCCGCCCTCACATCCCTGTTCCTCAGGCTGTAGATAAGCGGGTTCATGACAGGGGTGAGGATGGTGTAGAAGACAGAGAAGACCTTGTCTTGGAGTGGGGTGTGGTAGGATTGGGGCAGCATATAGGTGTACAAGGCAGCCCCATAGAACAGTGTCACCACCATCATGTGTGCCGAGCAGGTGGCAAAGGCCTTCTTCTTCCCTTCTGTGGACTTCATGTGGTGCATGGTGATGAGGATGCGAGTGTAGGACATAGTCACCACTGAGAAGGGTGCCAGCAGCATCAGCACGCAGCACACGTACATCACCATCTCATAGGCAGCCTTGTCGCCGCAGGCCAGTCTCAGCATGGTGGGTGCCTCGCAGAAGAAGTGGTCGATGGTGTGGGAGGCACAGAAAGGGAGGCTCATGGTGAGGGGAGTGAGGAGGAAACTGTCCAAGGTGCCACCAAACCAAGAGCTGCCCAAGATCAGCCAGCAGACCCTGCGGCTCATGAGCACTGGGTAGCGCAGCGGGCTGCAGATGGCCACATAGCGGTCATAGGCCATGAGGCCCAGCAGGAAGAACTCAGCCCCTACAAAGCCCATGTAGAGGAAATACTGGGCGGTACAGCCTGTGAAGGAGATGGTGCCCTTTCCCATGATGTAGTCTACCAAGGTCTTGGGTACAATGGTGGAGATATACATCATGTCAATGAGGGAGAGGTGGCTGAGCAGGAAGTACATGGGTGTGTGGAGGAGCGGGTCCCTGTGGATCAGGAAGATCATGGCCCCGTTAGCAGCCAGGGCCATTAAGAAGATAGCAGTGATGATGGCGAACAGGAGTCCTGAGGCTTTGTTGTGAGCGAAGAGCCCCACAAGGGTGAAGTCACTGGAAACTGTCTTATTTCCATGCATGGTGCACCATTTGAACTGGAGGGAGATGGGAAATGGAAGTTACCACAAAAGGGAAACTGAATCGTGTAAAAATGTCCACATTATTGTTATTAGTAGTAGTACCAGGGATTGAACTTGGGATTCTGCACTGTGAGATAGGTGCCAGAATCTCTGAGCTAAGTCCTCGGGCCCCTGTCCATATTATTTTCTGTCTACATCATTAAATGAAATGTTTAATATGATTAATAGCAAGCCCTTCATCATGAAGTGAATTTGCAATTTCTTCTTCTTGAAAAGTGATTAGAAGGTTGGGATCCCATGATATGGAGAGAAGTGGGTGCTTGGTGACTGATGCTGTTCATAAGAGGGTTTAAATATGGCTTCAGAACATCTGGGCTCCAGCAGAGATCCTTCCCTTGGTGCAGGCTCCATTTACAACTGAGTTACTTTGTTTATATAGCCAAATCTTTTAATAAGACATCGGGTTAAATTGGGGATTTTCACCATAATTTTAAAGGCTGGTATGTTTCATCTGGAAGTAATTGTGCAGTTGTGGCTTGGCTGCAAATTACAGTGATCCTCACTGAAGAGGAGAAACTCCTCATCCGCCTGAGTGTGGCTGTTCTTCCTCATTTCTTCACCCACCTGCCCGCTCTGCATCCATCCCCACCCTGTGTCTCTGTTACAGGGACACAGGGGTTGCTTTGGACCCCTCATGATACACCACAGAGCAGGCTTCACATGTCTTACTTTCTTGGACCTCATGAACCAGTGTGGAGAGAAACCTCACCACAAGACAGTAATGCAGGGCACAGAACAGCTCAGAAAGGCAAGTTCCAGCTCAAAACTGAAACATGTTCCTTCTGATCTTTTCAAAATGGTTACTTTTATATATTGGAGCCAATAGTTTTTTCTTAATTGCCCATCTTTGTGATTTTTAAGGTTTTCAAGAGGAAAACACATCAGCATCAGGCAGGCAGCCCAGGCTGGGCCTTCTGGCCTGTTGTCCTTTCTGCTTAACCTTTGTCCCCATCTCTTTCACTCTCTGCAGGTTCTGGACTCAATCAGTAAGTCATAAGTTCCTTACAGGACAGTTGAATGAGAGGTTTCAGGGGCCATGTGGATCAGAGGGCAGCGGGAGCCCATGCAGGGGAAACAGGGAAGACAGGTCTCCATGCTGTGGGTGGCTCACACACTTCTGCAATGCATAGTGAAAACAAGGAAATTCTTCCATAAAAGTTCCTCAGACTGGGCGAAGGTCCCTGGGGGAGGAACTCGGAAACACGGTAACAAGTGGCACGGAGACAAATGAGATTGCATTAAATCTAAATCTGCACATCGCTGTATCTCAGAAGGGGAGTCTGTGTGCATGTACAGGATCCTGGCTTTCCTCTCCGGAGCCAGTACAGAAAATACTGAGCATTTCCTCCAGAGTGATGAAATATGCAATGGGGAAAAAGTGATATACAGAATGGGAAAATAGCAGTAAACTTATACGACTGGAGATTAATATCTAGAATACATAAGGGGCTCAGAGGAGAAACAAAACCAAAGCCAACTGTGCATAGAGCATTCCTCCAAATATTCTAGTTAAAAGGACAAAAAATCTGAAAAATGTTTCTCAGTGGCATTTACACAGTGGCCAACAGGTACATGAGCCCTGCTCAGCACAGCTGTTCATGAAAGAAATCGTGGTCACCATGCAGCCCCACCTCCCCAGGCACAACGGCTATTAGCAGCACCAAGGCAGAAAGCAAACTTGCTGAACGTGTGTAGAGATAGGATTGCCACATACTGTCTGTGGGAGCGTGAGTTAGAGCAGCCATTATGAATAACTATGAAAATTCCTCAAAAGTAAAAAATGGGAGCCAGTGATGGTATCTGTCATTTCAGCTATTTGGCAAGCTGAGGCAGGAAGATTACTAGCTAGAGGCCAGAGGGGCAATTTGATGACATCCTCTTTCAGTAGACAATGAAAAGGCTGGGGGTTTAGCTAAGTGGCAGAGCACCTGCCTGCCATGAGGTCCTGGGTTCGTTTTCTAGGTGCTCTCTCTATCTTCTTCCCTCTCTCTTTCTCTTTCTCTGTTTCTGTCTCTCTCTCTCTCATACATACTCAAATAAAAATTGAAAGTAATGTATGATTCACTAACCCCAATCCTGGCTATATGTCCAAAAAAATTATCAGTGTTTGAAGAGATGTCTGCTCTCCAATATTTATTGCTCACAACAGTCAGGATATAAAGTCAATTTAATTTTCCTAAAATGAATGAATGAATACGGAAAATGTATAAGCACACAGAATGGAAAACCATTCAGCCATGAGACAATAAATTATCATTTGTCACCATGTAGATAAGCCTATAGAATGTTATTTAAATGAAATAAATCTGGCACAAATGGCCAAATAAATACCATATGATCTTTATAAAATGGAGAAGTGAAAACATTGATCTCATAGAAACAGAGAATAGAATAGTGTCCAAGCTTTAGAGGGAGATGGGGCCATGAGGGATAGATTGATCAGCTTGGTGTTTTTTGCACAGTAGGTGACTATAGATTACAGTGAATGGTATATTGCGTATTTCAAAGTAGCCGGAAGTGAGGTTAGATGTTCTCATCACAAAGAAATGATAAATGTTTGAGAAACTGGTATGGCTGTCATTACACAATATATAGAGTTGTGAAACTTTTACTGTATACCCTATCATCATGTATAATTATGTCAATATAAAATACTACAAAATAGTACATGTATGTGAGTTGTAGTAATGTATAAATCATAAAGGTATTCTGAGACACAATGATGGAACAAACAATAAGATATATCTCAGTGTTTGTATAAAAACACAACTCCTAATTTAACTTTATGGATAAAATCAAGGAAAAAACTATGTAATGTTACCTCTAGTGAATATAACTGGCAAAATAGCATAGAGTTCAAACTAATTCTTAAAGACTTCCATGTGTATCATGTATGTACACACACATGCACACACATGCATGCAGTTATATTAAGTGCTGAAGATGGAATGCTAGTGTCCCACACCAGAGCAGATTCCACAGACAAGGAACAGAACACAGTTTAGCCATAAAGAACACGATCACACCATTTGCAGGAAAATGAACAGAACTGGAAATGGTTGTGTTAAGGAAAGATAAGCCAGACCCAGGAAGCCCAACATCGCAGGTGTCCTCTCAGGTGCAGAATCTAAAAGAAATCCAAGAAGAGAAGACATGGAAGCAGAAAGGAGCCCACCGGAGAAGAAGATGGGGACCAGGGAGGGAGGCCCATTATTGTCCACAGTTAGTCTGCACTAACAGTAAAACCGGCAGATCCTCCTTGCTCTTTCCCTTCTCCCTGCCTAGGCCCCCCGAGAACCGGATGTGTCCTGCAGGTCCAGAGCTGGGTGTGGCTGAGACAGGACAGGTGGAGTGGGGAACAGTGAGCAGCCTTCTCCGCCACAGTGCAAGGCTGAGATCTGGTCACCTGCTGTCCCCCTAGGACCTGGTCAATGCCAGCGGTCAGCCCTAGTGAGCAGCTGGAAAGAAGTCAGTCTGCATGGTCTTTCTCTGGGGTCGTTTTGTTTTGGGCTGGCACATGCTCCATGCCCACTTCAAGAAGAGGAGCTTTTCCAGTCACATCAGGAGCAGTAAGAAGATGACTCTGGAATTGATTCTATCTGTGAGTATGTTAATGAGAGTTGAAAAACATAAAAGAAGCCGGGCGTGGTGGCTCACGCCTGTAATCCCAGCACTCGGGAGGCAGAGGCAGGAGGATTGCTGAGTTCGAGGCTTGCCTAGGCTACATAGTGAGCTCAGAGCCAGCCTGAACTACAAAGCGAGACCCTGTCTAAAAAAACAACAACAACAACAACAACAAAAATAAAAACATAAAAGAAATGATGCAAGCACAGGGGAATAGCAAGATATTTACAGTATAAAATGTTATTTCAACCATATATTAATATAGTTTTATATTCCAGCCATGGATTTAAGATATGCATTTTTAGGGATGTTTTTGCAAATATATGAGTGTGTTATGTTAAGTATGAGTTCACATGTTATGTGTGTGTGCATATACATAATATGCAGGTTATTTATACATGTAACACATGCATACACAAATTACTAAGAAAATACTAAAACTACTACATTTGGAAAAATCTTAAGTACAAGAAATAGATACAAATTTTTACCAAAACTTTTGGGTAGTGTTTGAAGCTCTTCACTAAGACATGTTATGTTGCAGGCAAGATAACAAAAGTGTGCTCAAAGACTGTATTTCAGATTTTCATTGTGAGGAAGCAGATAGTACGGTTAGAGAGAGAGCATAGATTCAAATAATTTTGATGGAAATGTGTGTAATATTTATCAAAACTATTTGAAAAACGTCTACATTGTGGCCACTTTCATGAGTTAATTCTAAGGAAATAATTCAATAGTGTGAAGGCACGAGCATGTGCAAAGAAGTGAAATGAATCATTGGTATTTATAGGACAAACAAATGGGAAAAAGAACAAATGAATTAAGCACTGCTCATCGTACATTGTACCCATCATGATAACAATGGGGCATCGTTGTCATCCAAACATGTGCACAATACGGGCACACACAGGTGTAAGAAAGCCCAGTGCATAGCAGGCTTAACACATTGTGATCTGAGGTAGGAAGGAAGGAGCCTGTGGAGGCCGAGACTCAAGGCCCCTGGATGCTGTGGAGGTTGAGCGTGCAGTGTCCGGCCCACAGCACCTCCTCACTCACTGGCATAAGCGCTTTATGGTCCTGCCTCTGGGAGGCAGGCCGGACCTCGTTGGTCATCAGGTCCCACAGAGCCACCTTCTGCTGTGGGACTTTGACCTCTGTCTGGCGCCTCCACATCTGCACCCTGTTTCTAAGCTCACGGCAGGTTCTGGGGTGTTTACTGCTCTGTGTACCTAGCTCCCAGGACCCCAGAGCTCTGCAAGGTGGAGCCATAGTCCTTGTGCCTACAGCCATCAGCACGGTCCGCAGGTCCACTGGTCACTCCCGGAGCTGAGTGAGAGCTGTTACCCCGACCTGCACGATTCCATGAGAGCGTAGAGATGTCACTGCCTGACTTTCTCTGATTCCCTGTACTCAGGTGTAGCTGAGGGGACCACAAGCCAGTGAAATGAGTAACTGGACAAGGGGAGAAACTGAGAGGGTGGGGGATGGGGTGGTGCATGGGCCCTTCTTGCCTCACTTGTGGTTGCCCTGAGCTGTCTACACTGCTTGCTGCGCTGTCTGATCAACCATGTGTACACCAGCAGTGGAAGTGTGCCTGCCTTCCCGCCTCTGCCTCTTAGGGTGCCCAAAAAGAGTCACAAAGAGCCAAGCATAAAATCAAGTCATGGAGCAGTGATTGGCTCTGTCTCCAGGATGGCAGGAGAATGTTCCACCTGCTCCCCTGGTCCAAACACTGGCTGGAAAGTGACTGTTTCAAGTAAGTCAGTAGATATTTGGTAGCTTGAGCAACAGAAAATGTTTAGTCTTCCTCACATTTTTGAGTCTACTTTTGATCAACTGGTGCCTCCACTTTAGCTTGAAAAATATATCTGAGTGCTCTAAATGAAGGATTTGGTTGTATCAGATATGGTGCAATACTACCCGCCTAGGGCTTTAGGTCTGAGAACTAGGTTTTTGTCTGGACCTTTGGTTTTTAAAGTTCAGTCAAAGAAGTGTCTCTGAACCTCTGAATTGTGCTCCCTCTGTGTGCAGCCCACTGTTCTTAAGGTAAAGCACCTCATGCCACTGAATGTCTCGCTTCCCAGTCACGCCAGTTCACCTATTTTCTCACCTTATGTCCCTGCGTTGTGCCAGCTGTGTGTGGGCTGAGCAAGCACAGGATCCCCGAGCTGTCTCGGATCCTGAGGCTCCAGGGTCACTAGGCGTCTCCAGCTCACACATTGCAGAAGGGGTCAAGTGGCTTCCTCGCCCAGGAAGCAGGTGGGAGCTGCTGACGTGGTCCCTACCTTGTGCTGCAGCCAGAGAGGAGCACACAGGAACCTCAGGAACTGAAGCGGGAAAGGGACTCTCCGTGGCTCGGCTGTTCTCTCCACACAGCTGCAGGAGCCTACATCGTCAGAGCTGGAGGGCGGGTCTGAGGCGGACACTCACCTGCCATCCCAGGGCCGGCCTTCCATCCTGTGCACACTTCAGAGTCTGCATTCCCAGGGCACCCAGGGCGAGGTCTGGACACCCTCTGTGGTGGGCATCAGGCCTTCCTGAGCCCAGAAAGTTAAGCTGCTCTAGTGGGACCGAGCACTTCACCCAGAGTCTCTAACATCAACAGAGACAGGTGCTCTGTCAGGTGGGTCACTGACTTTTTCACGTTTTTAGTTAATAATCTGAGAACAGCTGTTTACCAGGTGTTTCATCATGGCAAGCTTTATGCTTATCATCACTCCCGAGGTTACATCAGCGTTATTGGGAAAAGTGCCAAGGGGAGGCAGGTTTTTCTGTGTGGTCACTTGATTTCTCACTTTAGCAAAAGTCATGAAATCCCACCTGTTCATTTTTCTACTCTGTGAGGCGGCATCCCAAAGGAGATCATTAAGTAACTGACTGACACTGAACAGGTTGTAATCATGAATTCAGTGAAGTCACTGGACAATCTGCAAAGAAAATACATTGGGTGTTTTCCTGAAGAGTGTAATTAATGTAAAATTGTAATTTATGGAAAATGTCACTATCAAATACTTTTAAAGACATACTCAGATATCAAAATGATGAAAAAGTTCTTTATCCTATTTGGAGTATTGTTATTACCCAAAAGATATATCACTTTTATTTGGAAAAATAAGATGTTGCTTTAATTTTAAGACCAACAACTGACTTTAGAAAAATTAAACTATTTAAAAAATCCATATTGTGTTTCTCTAATGCAAAGAAAGAAAAAATATGACTTGACTATTCTTGAATTTTCTCTTAGAATTGTCAAACTTAGTGGTCTGGAATTAATTTTTCTGAAATTACCTACAATTGTAATTTTAAAAAGTGATTTAATTTTTAAATACCAGACCCCTTCATCATTTAATGATCCAGTGCTTGTTGCATGTGCTTGTGTGTGGGTGAAAATTAAAGTGGCTAGGATGTTTTACTGAATGTGTTGACCTTATTTTTTCACCTCATAATACAGCAGAACCAATTTCACAATTCTTCAGTCTGACCCAGATGCCCATCTGTTGGAGGCAGTAATACCTGGGAAATGTGGCGGCTTCAGGGCCAGGCTGTCCTCCCCACCAGACTATATGACATCTTGTGTGGAGGTTCTGCTCTGTTGGCCATTTGCATAGGAAATAGTTACTTCACGACTCAGATGTCTACCTATAGAAGCCTTCCCTATATTTCCAAGTCACCAATTTTCCAAAAAAAAAATACTGTCTCCAGTGTCTTGAAAGTGCAAGCAACTCACTGGCCACAGGCCATAGGTATGTAAGTAATCATATTCCTGGCCTCTTCTGCCTCCAAAAATGTGTACAAATAAGTGTGAGTCCACAATTTCTAGTCAGTTGGAATCTTTCTCTTCTGCCTCTAACATCATATTTGTTCTGGAAGAGGACTCCTGGTAGTACCCGAAAGCCAGTGCTTCACTTTCTTTTGCCCCACCAGCTGCTTGCAGGGACTTCTCATGTTACCGGAGGGCAGGTGTGGAGTGAGCCGTGTTGGGTACCTCAGATACTTGGCCTTGTGCCCTCATGGTACTGTCACTCCACTGTCACCCATGGTTCACACTGGACGATGGTTCTCCTGGGTGTGTCCATGTGTTTGCATTGGTGGCTCAACGTGCATATTAGTGGGAACTAAGGCTGCAGAGGAACCTCATGGCTCTGCTGTTAGTATCAAGTTGGAGCTAGAAACTCTTTCTCAGAAAGAGTAATTTTCCACAGAACATGACAGGGGCTTGCTTCAGACTCCTGAGCCTGCAGCATCTTTCATCAGCAGGCTCCCAAGTGCCTAGACAACTTCTCTACCGATGCTGTACTTCTGGCCTTTGAGCCTGTGGACTAGTGGGCTCCAGTGACCCAAAGTCTCCGCATCCTGGACCATCCCAGAGGTTTTTTTTTTTTTTTTAATTTTATTTGGGCTCCTGTTTGAAACCAGTCAGTTTCTGGTTCTCTTGGTAAGTGAGCTGGGGAGGGCAGCCAAGTAAATACCATGTTGTTTCTGAAATTTAGTTTCATAGGGACCTTTTATGATGGTGAGATATACTAACTGCAAGAAATTATCTTGCAGCCCAGAAAGGACACAGTGACATGTTCCACACCACTGGGCACATAGAGATTTCACTGAGGGGTATGTTTGCTAAATTGTGTTCCATTTTTATCCTATGACTTACACATGTCTCACCAAAGAGTCTCAGGAGTAACTGTTTCTTGCTCGATATTTCCTGTTAGTATGTCACCCATGCAGTTGGTCAATGTATTACATTACAGAGAAGACAGCTAACTATGATTCCTAATGAATAAATTACAATACAGGGCTTTAATGTTGATGTAATCTTTTTTTTTTTTTTGAGACAGGGTCTCACTTGGTAGTTCAGGCTGGCCCTGAGCTCACTATGTAGCCCAGGCAAGCCAGGAACTCAGCAATCCTCCTGCCTCTGCCTCCTGAGTGCTGGCGTGAGCCACCACACCCGGCACTGTCCAGTGTGGTACTGATTGCTGGTGGGTGTGAGTCACCACACCCAATATCATATCATTGTATGTGGTTACTGGGATTGAACCAAGGACCTTGCACTTGCTAGGCAGGCAGTGGAACCACTGAGCTAAATCTCCGGCTCTGTTGACGTAATCTTAAGGGTGTATTGCTGACCTTCCCATTGAAAGGACTCTACTAGAAATCTTTATTAGAAAACATTGAGGAAAAATTGGTTTGCAGGATGAACAGCTGCATAACCAGCTCAACATGGGTGTGTCAACTGGCTCAAGGAATGAAAATGTCTTGGCTGCTGCAAGTGGAGTCGCTGGAAGGCTGAGCCTCCATAGTCCTCTCTCATGCCCCAGTATTTATCTTCAACACGGGCCAAGTGTGTAGTGGAATGACTACTACTTCTTTTGGTTTATGTAAATCCTTCCTACATACACCAGGATAGGGGATTTCCCATTGTTTAAAGAGCTATCTGTGAGCCTTTTTTGGAACTAACCATTTTGTCTACATTTTTATACAAATAGAGCTTAGGAAAAGAATATGGAAACATTGATTTGAATCTTTGGTTTGATGAAACTTAGAAGGAAAATTCACTTGTTAATTCAGATTTTCCTCTTCTGTTTTCAGCTCCTTGATCTTTGGCTTTTAAATATCTCTACAGGGTAGCAGGCCACACATGTAGGGTGTCAAAACTGCACCACTGGGCAATGTCACAGAGACATTTTACCAAGAAGGAAATTATTGATTTCCACTATGACTAATACTAAATCAGAGCACACCATCAGTGTGTTTGGTTTTCCCATCTGTGAATTCTTGCTACCTCATCCATGGGCATTTAGGGTATGTCTGTTACCACTCATGTGCACACCAGCCACGAGTCTAAGAACATCGACTGAAATCTCCAGGGCCAGGGCCACAGTCCAGATGGGTCCAAGAGGTAGGCAAGGGAGAAGAATGCCAAGTGACTCCAGTGTAACAATTAATGTAAAAAGAAACTCACTGTCTAAAAATCAGAGGATGGAAAACAATATTCTATGCAATATTCTGTAAAAAACAAAAGTATGTATAGTTGTTCAATATTTGGACAAAGTCAACTTCAAACTAAAACTGATTAAAAGAGGCAAAAAATTCAGTAAATATTGCTTAAGGGACGAATCCAGCAGAAAGATAATTATTAACATATATGTACTGAACAACTGCATATACAATGTCATAAAGCAAATAACTATCACTATTGCTGTTCAACATAGTCCTTGAGACATCAGAGAAATCAGGCAAAAGAAAGAACAGAATATCTACAGGAAAGGAAGAAGTTAAAGCATTATTATTTGAAGATGACATGAACTTCTAGACACCAGTCCCAAAAGCCCACAAAAGACTCTCAGAATTAAAAGCTAGATTCTGAGATTCAGCAGAATACATAATTGACACACAAAATTCAGTAGCATTTCTATACATTAGAAAAAACATGCTGAAAAAGAAATTAGGGAAAACACTGTTCACAATAGAACCAAGAAAAATTACACATTTAGAAATTAACCTGACAGGAAGTGAAATACTACTACATGGATAACCAAAGTCCTTTGAAAAAAGAAACCAAAGAGAACATCCAAAAATGTAAATATTTCCACTGACCTGTGTAGGTAGAACTAATATTGTCAAAGTGGCCATGCTTCCAAAATTGATACAAAGATTTAATGCAATCCCAATTAAAATATTAACAGCACTCTTCACAGAACTAGAGAACACAATCCAATCTGAAAGCAGAGGAGACCCAGAATAACAAAAGGAATTCCAAGTCACAAGAGCAAAATCAGAAGCATCACAATCCTGGACTTCAAGTTATATTACAAAAGTTCTGTGGTAGAAACAGCATGGTACTGGCACCAAAACAGACATAAGGATGAGTGGAGCAGAATAGAGGCTGCAGAAAGAACTCAGGTACATTTAACCATTTATCTTTGAAAAGGCATTAAAAACATATACTACAGGGAAGATAACTACTTTAATAAATGGTGTTTGGGCAACTGACTATCCATATAGCAAAGGCCAAATCTAGACCTATATTTCTCACCATGTACTAAATAAAAATCAAATTGGATCAAACAACTAAATGGTAACACTCTGGTAGAAGATAAAATAGGTAAAAATCTTGAAGTTATAAATGTAGGTAAGGACTTTCTGAGCAGAATCCTGGTTGTACAGAAAACAGTACTAAGAATCAACAAAGAGGAGGCTGAGGCAGATGGATCAAAAGTTTGAAGCCACTCTGTGCAACTTAGTGAGACAATGTCCTGAAGAAAGAAAGAAAAAAGGTAAAGAGAAAAGAGGAAGGAAGGAAAAGAAAGAACCAGCGAAAGAAAGAAAAAGAAAGAAAGAAAGAAAGAAAGAAAGAAAGAAAGAAAGAAAGAAAGAAAGAAAGAAAAAAAAAAAGAAAAGGGCAGGAGAATTATTTCAGCGGTAGAGCACTTGCCTAGCATGCACGAGGCCTTGGGTTTAATCCCTATCTCCTGCCCTGGAAACAGTGTATATATTTCTCCATACACTGTAAACATTGGTTCTGTTACACAGATGCCTGTATAGAAGTTAAGCAGGGGCCAGAGATTTAGCTCAGTGGTCCCGGTGCCTGCCTTGCAAGCGCAAGGTCCTGAGTTCGATCCCCTGTAACCACATACAATGCTGGGCATGGTGACTCACGTCTACCAGCAATCAATACCACATATCACAGTGCTGGGCGTGGTGGCTCAGGCCTGTAATCCCAGCACTTAGGAGGCAGAGGCAGGAGGATTGCTGAGTTTGAGGCTTGCCTGGGCTACACAGTGAGCTCAGGGTCAGCCTGAACTACAAAGTGAGACCCTGTCTCAAAAAAAAAAAAAAAAAAAAAAAAAAAAAAAAAAAAAAAAAAAAAAAAAAAAAAAAAAAAAAAAAAAAAAAAAAAAAAAAAAAAGAAGTTAAGCAGGACATGTTTTTGACCTGCTCCGTTTCTGACCTTGGTCTGCTCACCCCTCCTTAGTCAAGCTGGTGGGAGGTCACAGACTATTGCCAAACTTGGCAAAGCTACACTCAGAGCTCAAGCGGTCCTCCCACCTCAGTCTTGCCAAGTAGCTGGGATTCCAGGACTGGCCACCACAGCTGGAGGGATGTGGTTCTGTTGTCTGACTTTTAGCAACAAACATACTGAAACTTCCCGTCGTCAAAGTATTTTCCCCATAGGCCAAGATGGTTCTTAAAGTATGACAAACATTAAAGATGTGTTTCTTGAATAATTCAGTGCTCTGGTACATTTTGTATTTTCTTAGATAATACATGCACTTATCTTTTTCTTCAAACTTGCAAAACTATTAGTGCATTATAGAACAATTTTTTTTGTGTTATTCAGTAAACTTTATTGGTATATTATATATGTAACTCACAATCCCACAAAACATTGGGGAATTTGTACCAATATGTGACACAGGTGAAAAAATTTTTTCCTAAAATTGGAATTTGATTTATTGCTGATGTTGTACATTATTTTAATTTCTAAATAAAAATTTCTACACAAATTTATAATGAATATATGTGAAATTTTTTCAATAATTAGAAAAGTATATGTTAGTTTGGGACATAACTGATGTGAAGAGGAAAATACTGGTATCACTGTGATGATGAAACAAGGTCCTAGGCTATGAGTGAAAATGGATATTTATTGGTAAAATCAAATAAACTAAGTTAACATTTATACAGTTGAGGCACTAGACATATAGAGTTACTCTTTTCCTGATTGTCAGACATGAACCTTTTCTCTGGAAACTGTGTAAGTAACACACCTGGGAATAAGTGAATAAGAAGATTGACTTGTATGCAATAGCAGACTTTATGCCTAAAAGGCATCATTCATAAAATCAATAAAGCAGAGGTAATTAAAGGAGCCAATGTGAGTACAGGGTAGCACTCCTTCAACAAAAGAGAGAGTTTCAGGCCGGAGATTTAGCTCAGTGGTTCTGGCACCTGCCGGGCAAGTGCAAGGTCTCTGGTTCAATCTGCACTTACCACATACAATACCGGTGTGGTGGCTCATGCCCACCGGCAATCAGTACCACATACCACAATGCCAGGTGTGGTGGCTCGTGCCTTTCATCCCAGCACTCGGGAGGCAGAGGCAGGAGGACTGCTGAGTTTCAGGGTTGACTTGGCTACATAATGAGCTCAGGGCCAGCCTGAACCACAAAGTGAGACCCTGTCTCAAAAAAAAAAAAAAAAGCGGGAATTTCACTCCTATGGAAAACATGTTCATTGTGACCACTGCTTCCTTTGGTTTTATTTTAAGAACTTAGTTTTTCCTGTGCTGTGGTCCAGCTCAGTGATGACAAACCTTCCAGAGCTTTCAGTGATAACAGACCGCCCATTACTGAGGCAGGTGTGCTACAGTTTCACCACCCCTGTTCTAGAGGAATCAAATCTTAGTTTCCATGTATTTTCAGTCTTCTCTAAGGCTGCTGTGACATGAGTTTTCTGCAGTGGACGAAATTCTCTAAGGGCTTCATTCAAGGGTAATGACCTCTGTCGAAAAGCTTTGCACTATTTTTCCCTTCCTGTATATTCTATATACTTGGGTGTTTGCACATTTCTACACACTATTGATATATACATACTTACTACCTCTATCAGCTATGTATAGACAAACAGATGAACATATAGTCACATGGAGACATACTCAGACACACATGTATCTCCTTGTGTTGTCTCTTATGATTCTTTTGTTAATTAACTTTACCTGGGGCAGATTTCTCAGTTAAATTGAATGGAATCCACTGTGATTAAACACAAGATGAGCAGTTTGACTGCAGGGGTTAGATATTTGATAACTGGGTCTGAAAAATGTTATTAGCGAGAACTTGGGCTCACTGAGCCAGCCTGGTGTGTGACGCTGCAATGACTGCTTAGATAGTCCCAGACAGAAACAGCCACGTGTTTTTAGGGACATGTTTCAGCTATGCGGGTTTATGTGACATGATGTTTTACTTCACATTATTCCAGAACGTCATAGGTAAGTGGCTCATCAATTACTCCTGGTCAAGAATAAAAATGTATCATGCACTGCTGACCCTGTTTGCTCACTCCTCTTTGTAGAGATGCTTCCTGTAGTTGTGTAAACATGCTTGTCCTCCAACCACAAAGCAGTGCTTGTCTGCTGCAAGATTCTCACTGACCGTGGACTCTCCTTCAAGTTAGGACTCCTCTGGGATTCTCTCCTTGCTTCTGTTACAAGCCATCTTTGGTAGTGTTTATTTGAATCTTTGTCTTCATTTTATGCTTCATTTGCCCATCAGCAGGCGGAAAGTATTCCTTTGCCTTGTCATTTATCTGTGTTTCATCAACAGCATGAGCCTAACACTCTCTGAGTCATGGGTGATGCGTCTTCATCAATTTTTCTTTCAGAATGGTATCATCAGATCTCAAGACAAGAACACTAATGCTATTTTATCAAGTTTCTTAAAATTCATTTTAGAATACAAACTTTTTTGTGCCTATATAGAACCCAAGCACCATCTTTATAAGACTTCAGAAATTAAGAGGTCGAAAAACAAAGTTCATAAAGTTAGTTTAGATTTTATCCAATTCTAAATCTAATGCATGCTCTCTAAATTTCCTCATTACCCTTCCTGCTTCCTTTCATTCTCCTCTCCCTCTCTTCTTCCCTCCCTCCTTATTTCCTTCCTTCCCTCCATTTCTACCTTTTTTTGCAAGTACTAAGGATTGAGCTCAGTCTTTTGCCTGAATTCCCAGCCCTCTTTTCAGTTTGTTTGCGTTTTACTTGGAGACAGTGTTTTGCTAAGTTCCATGCACAGGCTTGGTTTAAATACTGGTCCCTTAAAGTCTAAATACTTACTTTTCATAGAAATAATTTGGAAAATATGATGTGCAGAATACCTCTAAGGCCTACAAGTAAAACATTGTCTTGTATGTTGACTGAATTAATATGACATGTTAATAGCAATTATAAGTGGATTATAGCAAGCAGAATCATATAAAGCAATCTCTTTAAGTCTTTCCCATTGCCTGTTCCTTATTTCATTTTAATAAAAGCATAACATAAAATGTCTTAAACATATGTGTAGGAGGATATCTGTCCTTGGGCTTGACTAGTTCACCAGCAAACTTGAAACTTGACCAGTGCGGGTTGCACCTGGGTCACACAAGTTCATGTATGTGTGCATGGGAGCTGCATGGTGACCCTGTGTCCAGAGCAAAAGCAAAGGAAATTCTGTGAAAACTGGTGTCTTTGAAGCTCACAGGTATGGCATGTTTTTAAACTCCAGGCAGCGTGGCTGTGAGCTCTGTTTTCTCTTGTTCCCAGAGCCTTACTCAACACTTCCTTCCGTCTTCTTCCCAAACTGTACATGACTGAGCCAGACTGTTTGTGAAGGCAGGACCCTGGGGAGTGAATCTCAGATGACCAGGACCAGGGGAACTCTCATAACCCTCTGTCCTGCGAGGAGCACTTTAGCGTGGATGTCACTCACCGCCGAGCTGAGCGGCAGTGGGAGGAGGACACAGGGCATGCAGGTGAGGCTGGATCACTGAGACTGTACCCTGCTTCTCCAGACCCTGTGAACTGCTGATTAAGTTGGTGCAAATTCTATTAAATCTGGCAGAAAGTCCAAATCAATCACAATTTGCTAAAGAAAGTCACATGATTTATGAAAATGACAGCCTTCAAACAGTATTGGGCAAAGATAGGCTTTAAAAGTAATATTGTTAACAATGGTAATGTTTATACTGTGCTTATTATATGCTGGGAATGCTCCAAAGTGCTATTTCCCTGAGAAGAGATTCAGGCCTCGCAATGACAACTACTCCCTGTTCCCCTCGCTCCGCTCCACAGGTTGGGAAACTGAGATAAGGAAGGAATAAGGTAACTGCCTCATGAAGCACATGATTGGCTGAAGTGCTGAGTCTAGGGTTTCTGGTCCCAGGTCCCTGCTGTTAGGGGCTACATGGCCCGATTCTCCACAGTAAGATGCTCATACACTGAGTTTCTTCACACAAGGGTGCATCACACAGTCTTACAGCACCCAGTATGGGACATTTGACAATAAATAAATTGCAAATTATCAAGGCAAACTTATAACAAAAGTGGCCCAAAGAAACAAAAATCTTCAATTTCATTTTTAAGACAAAAAAATATAACTAAGAAATAGGACAATTTTGCTGCCTTGTCTAATAATAGGTAGATACTGTTGTATGGATTTTAGAGCCAAATTTCCCAAAGTAAATTGGGGGATTCATATTTATTAATAGCGGGAATCTGAGTAAAATATTGAGCTCTCCCATGCTTGCTGTTCAAGAGGCTTACCTAATTAAATCCAATTTTCATCTTCTGAGTTCAGATAGTCTTAAGCTACTTAAATCCACTAGAATTACATTACATTTACTGCTTATAAAGACAGAAATGCATCATAGAAAGAGTTGTCATAGGGAAAAAATACAGTTGATAACCATGGGCTTAAGAAAGAGAATACATCTATGATTATAATTAAATAGGTCTAATTTTTATTTTAAAAGCCATGCATTTTTGAATGACTTTTTTCTTTGATTTTAACCTCAGTGTCATCAAATTGTTTAGAATATATCCAGGAGCAGAATGGCTACTGCCTCCCCACCAAGTGCCTGTAGAGTTTCTTAAGGTATCAGCTTAGAAGGTAAAAGAGAATTTGCATATAGAATTGTGAATAATGAAGACATTAACTATCTTGGTTTACCCGGAAGGACCCAGGTTAACACAGGAGAGGTAGAATGTTCAGACATATTAGACACAAGGCCATCAACAGAGAGTTTAGAGAGAAGGAGGAGCCAGCTTAACAACAGAAGAAGCTAGGCAGGGGATGCAGGTGTTTAGACGTTGAAAAAAGCAAACTCCTTCCTTGTAACAGCCTGGGAAAGGAAATGGGATGCTAATACCCACAGGTCATCGAGACTCACTACACTGCATTCTCTAGAAGTACAAGATTACTAATTGCTATGGTTTCAGGCCATAAATTCTATGATAATTTGTGACAGCAGCAACCAGAAACTGTGTGGCAAAGACTGAATGAGTTGACCTGCATGTCCAATCAGTGCAGTGCCCACCGTCTCCCATCTTGGATAGATAATGAACTTGAAATACAAAATTAACTCAGTGGGCTCAGTAGCCTCGGATTACACGGTTTACACTTTCTCTTGTCCTGCTCTCTCTCTCTCTCTCTCTCTCTCTCTCTCTCTCTCTCTGGCTGCAGTGGTGCAATGGTGAACTTCACACGAGTCTCAGAGTTTGTCTTACTTGGATTCAGAGGTGGTCCAGGGACGCAGGCCATGCTGTTTCTTGCATTTTTGACCCTGTATGCTGTAGCCATGGTGGGGAACTGGGGCATGATCATGATCATCAGGGTAGACCTGCACCTGCACACCCCGATGTACACCTTCCTCCAGAGCCTGTCCTTACTGGACATCTGCTATTCCTCCACGATTGCACCCAGGGCTCTGGTCGACTTCTGGGCTCAGGACCACACGGTGTCCTTTGGTGGGTGTGCAGCCCAGTTCTTCTTCCTATCCCTCTTCGGCACCACTGAGGCCTTCCTGCTGGCTGCTATGGCTTATGACCGCTTCATTGCTATCTGCAGCCCCCTACTCTACCCTGTGAGCATGTCTCCCCAGCTGTGTGCACAACTAGTGCTGGGGTCCTACTCTTGGGGGGCCCTGAATGCTGTCACTCAGACAGCCATGACCTTCACATTGTCCTTCTGTGGGCCCAACGAGGTCAATGACTTCTTCTGTGACGTGCTTCCCCTCTTGTCCCTCTCCTGCTCGGACACCTTTATAAACCAGCTGGTTCTGCTTGGCTTTTGTGGCTCCATCATTGTTGGCACCTTCCTGGTCACTCTGGTTTCCTACATCTACATCATCTCAACAATCCTGAAGATCTGCACAGCACAGGGACGCCACAAAGCTTTTTCCACCTGCGCCTCCCACCTCACTGGGGTCTGCCTGTTCTTCGGCACTGTTTTCTTCATGTATGCACAGCCCAGCGCTGTGTCCTCCATGGAGCAGAGCAAGGTCGTGTCTGTCTTCTACACGGTCATCATACCCATGCTGAACCCGCTCATCTACAGCCTGAGGAACAGAGACGTGCAGCATGCGCTGAGCAGGGCCAAGCACAGGCTCTCCTCATGGTGATAAGTGCCCGGTGCCGCAGCCAGCCTGGAATTCACCACAAACTACTGCTGCCCCTGAGGATCAGGGTTCCGGAGTAGGGCTGTGCTGAGTCTCTGTGGACAACCATGTTTGCATTCCAGGCTGTGGTCTGAGAGACACTGTGTTCTGGTTGTCCTTGTGTCTTCACCAGTGACAGAAACATGCTCAAAAAGGGAGAATATTGAAGACCAAAAGGCTGGATAATTGGACTTATGCATGTAAGAATTTTATCCTATATATCACATGGCATCTTGGTGAGGCTCCACAGAAAATGTCTAAGTAAAAATAGTATACTTGTATAAAATCAGTAAAATGTTTATTTTGAATATAATTCACTAAGTATAAAGGTTAAAAAGCTTTGATATTTATTTAAAAATACTTAGAAATATATGTTAGTAAATATTTCCCATTAAACAATTTTAATAAATTATATTGATAAATAATATTGTAATTATCTTATGGACATAATTGACATGCAATAAGCTCACACAGTATGTTTACTAATTGGTGTTTAAGATATAAGTTTCCAAGTAGTCACCCTACAGCGAGGGTTATCAGCATATTCATCACAACAAACGCTTCCTTGGACTCCTGTGCGGGGCCTGCTTTGCCTCCCTGTGGAGCAGCGCCCTGTCCCAGACAGCTGCTGATGAGCTTCTCGCCACATAGATTAACTTACACTGCCCTGAGCTTCACGTAAACTGAATTATACATCATGCATCTTTGTGGTGTAGAAGGGTTTGGGCTGTTTCACTTAGATATTTATTTTGAGATTCATCTAATTTGTAGCACGTATCAGAAGTTTATTCTTCTTATCTGGATACCATTTCTTTGTGTTACTATCCATTCATATGTTGATGAATATTTGAATTGTTTCCATTTTGAGGCTTTTATGGCTGTTATTTTGTGTACAGACATTTATATGGGCATTATTAGTTGCTTTACTTATTTATTTATGCATGCTGTTGGAGATTGAACTTCAAATCTTGCTCTTGCAAAGGTGCAGGAACCACTGAGCTAATCCTGGGTCCTTGGGTATCTGTTTTAGTTTCTCCTAATAAATGCTTCAAAATTTAGGCTCCAGAATACAGTCATTGCATATTTACTATTTAAAAAACTGTCAGAGTTTTTCAAAGCATTTGTACTATTTTACATTTTCACAAAGTGTGAATCTCAGATTCTCTAGATTCACAATAAAAATTGGCATTTTCTGTCCTTTTTATGTAAATTATTTAGTGAATATCCAGTAGTATCTGGTTTTAATTACATGTGCACTTGTGTAAATGACAGTGTTGAAAATTCTCTCATATGTTACGCTTCATCTTTACACCTTTGTTTTTTGGAAGTACATACCCATTTAAATCTTTTCTCACTTTTTTTTCTACTGGACTGGTAGTTTTTAGTTTTGAGACCTAAGAACTCTTATGTATTTTAAATAATATCCATTACAAAGATATATGATTTAAAATATTTTCTCACAATATGGGTTATGATTTTGTTCTTTTAACAATATTTTTCTGAGAGCAGAGTTCTACTTTTTTTTTTGAGACAGGGTCTCGCTTTGTAGTTCAGGCTGGCCCTGAGCTCACTATGTAGCCCAGGCAAGCTGCCGCGAACTCAGCAATCCTCCTCTCTCTGCCTCCCTAGTGCTGGGATGACAGGCGTGAGCCACCATACCCGGCACTCAGAGTTCTACTTTTGATTAAATTCAATGTATCCATTCACTTATGTGTGGACTGTTTTCTACTGTGTTATTTAAAAGAACTTTGCTTAATCCAAAATGATGAAAGCTTTTTTCTATAGATTTTGTAGGTTTTGCCTCGGATTTAGATCTAAGATCATTTTTTTGCTAGTTTCATACAGTGCAAAGCCTAAATTTCTCTTTTGCATATAAATTTAAGGTGGTTTAGCACCATCTGGAACATAGGATTCCTTTTTACTGAATTGTCTTTGTACTAGGCCAACAGTCAGCCTGTGTGAAATGAAGATAATTCTCTGGATATTTTGTGTGTTATATTAATATAAATAGATTTTATAGATTTCACTGTAGAAGACTTCCATATTTTTCAAATAAATCTCTAAGTATTCTATGTTTTTGATGCATTGTAAATAGTATTTCTTATTATTTCAATTTCTGATTATTTATTGAAAACGAATAGACATCCAAATGGCCTTCACTTTATTGTCACATCTCTCATATTTCTTAATTCTATTGAACTTTCTGGTAACATTTTGCAGGTTGTTTTAGGTTTTCTATGTACAAAATTCTGTCTTTTATAAGTTCAGTAATTCCATAATTAAACAACTTTTCCCATTTGCTCCATTTCTTCCTCTTATATCTGATTTTATTTTAAAATTTATTGCTTAATTTCCTAGACTGGTTGAAACATCAATCAGAAGTGAAAGCAAAAAAAAGTGAACCCAATCCATACATCTTTCTTTTCACTTACAGAGTATTTCAAAACCCTCCTCATGACACCCATATGTCTGACTATTCTGGAAACTCTGCTTCTTAAGCACTTCCAGATTTATTTTCATTTACTCCATATTATTATTATCATTTTGCCTCATTTCTCTTGATTTTCTAACTCATCAAAGTGATGCCCTATCACAAAGTACTGTGGAGCAGAGATGCAGCACTGCCCCTCTGCTCTTGATACGCTTCGGAAGCCATCTGACACCAGGACGAAGACAGCCTGTGAGCTGACATCAAAGCACTTGTCCTGAGCCACTCAGTGCTCTGCGCGTCATCTCGGCACCTTGTCAATGGATGTTGAGTGTGACAACGCGGCCGTATCTAGTCAGCCTATGTGGACAAAGCGTGACTATTTCCTGCATGAAATAATGTTAACTTCCTTTGAAAGAAAACATTATTGGCACTTATGTTGCTGTTTGAGATCCCCTGGAGTGGGTTGGAAGGTCACCTGTGTCCGCAGGATGACGATGCCGAGGTTTATTCGTGTCGCCCACCTGAGCACCGACTGCCCAGTGCTGCTCCTGCCCCTCGGCCCTGCACTTCCCGTCAGTTCCCAGAGTCCGTCCTCCCTTCTCCAGCACAAACGCAGGGAGCAAGGACTTCCGAGATCTCTCCTTTGTACATTACAGTGGTGTAAGGAACACCTTCTCCATGCTACACTAGTTACATACATCATTTTTAAATTGGGTATAATTCACCTTTGTAATTATTTGTGATGATTATTTTATTTGTGGAATTACTTCATGCTTCATTCAGTTTCGTTTGTATTGTAAACAATGTATTTCTTCCTGATTTGATTTCAAAACATTTAACATATTTTAAAATATTTTTATTTTGTTCAAGTCCACTATTTGT
>PVIC010003618.1:43602-68160 GCA_004025085.1 Thryonomys swinderianus | reverse complement strand
CAACAAAGATGACACCCTTAAACTCACAATTTGATGGCCATTAAACCTTGACAATATAGGTGGCTATGCTTTGAATGTTTGTCCCTTCCAAGACTTATTTTGAAATTTGATTACCATAACAGCATTAAGAGGTAGGACTTGAATTGGAATCCATTCTCATGGTTAGGATTGGTGCCATTAAGAGTGAGGTCAGCCCTCTCTGTCCCTCGTTTTTGCTGGGTGATAATGTAGCAAGAAAACCCTTCCCAAGTGCCAAGAACTTGGCAGCTTTCCCACTCTTTGGAACTATGAAGTTATCATTTATAAGTTGTCCAGTGTCTAATTATAGCAACACAACTAAAACAGCATTTAAAGGAATAAAATGATGTGTTTCCAGGCCAACACCTTTTGCATGTAAAGATTGGTCACTTTCAATGTCCAGAAAGCAAGCTTATCTCTACCAAGCGCGCACACACACACACACACACACACAGTGTTTTACAAGCTAGGTTAGGAGTTAAAATTAAGTCAGGACAATACAAAGTTACAGCTGGCCTGACATATGAACAAACCCTGAGTTAAGATTCATCTGCCTCTTGTTAGCTATAGCTCAGGTCAACAGAGCTCAGCTGTGCTGACTTACACCCAACTTGAATTACAGCCAGCCCTTGGGAACCAATCAAAGCTCAATCTTAGGGTCCGCTAATTCTGAGTCTGATTTGCCTAGAAAGGCAAGAAAGTCTTCAGCCTTGGTCAAGCCGATGTACACACTGCTTGCCCGTGACACTCAAGTCCTGGGCTAGGAAGGTGGAAGACCGTGTCTGCTTTCAAGGGGCTTGTGTATGGCCCCTCGGCACTAGGAGTGGTTTTTGCTTGGAAAGTCAGGTTCATCCAGAGTGCAGGGAGCTTTGATACTTGTTTTCTGCCTTGGGGAGGGACACTTGTCACTGGTGCACAGGCTGTAAGCTTAAAGCGTCACCCTCCACAGGGCCCGTGATGCTCAGCTGGGACAACACCTGGAGGGAGGCCTTGTGCAGCCAGGAATGCCAGGCAGCAGCCCTATGGGGGCTGCCAGGGTCCTTCCTCTTCCAGTGCAGACCCAGGATTCAAGGCCTGTCAATTCCAGGACTGTTCATTCTAGTCTCAGGATAATGACACACTTGAGAAGTGGATCTTAATTGGCAACCTTAGCTTCCCGCTCTGGGTCATTCTGCAAGGTGAAACGAAGCTTATACCTCTGGGGCAAGTGGGACATAAGTTCTCCCATGAGGAAGGAGCTAGCGAGCTGGGAGCCCTGAAGAAATCCAATCCCTCGGGGCTCTGCAGTTCTGCCACAGCTTTCTCCAGCCCGGGGCTTCCCAACTGGCTTCTGGTCCAGATCAGGAGCGCAGTGAAGCTCCCTGCCCCTGGGGCCCTGGGTCCTACAGTCCCTGCCTCTTCGGGTCTTAGACCACACTGTTAGACCAAGCTGTTATCCATGAGAGCTAAATGAGTCCAGGGTAGTCAGTGGTTGAACTAGTCCCCACGCTCTGAAAGTGAAAGGGGAGGAGAGGGGAATCCTGACCCCAGGACACTTTCCAGAATCTCCCACCCACAACAATACAGCCAGTAGACTACAGAAGCCAAGCTCTGTCCAAAAATAGCTTTTTGCCAATCCAGGCAGTTATGGTTTTTGTCGATTCTCCAGGTCATTCAGGTTTGTCATTAGCTTTTACCATTTTTTTTTTTAAGTTATCCTAAAAGCCCAGTCCCCAAAGTATCTTTCTAAATCCATCTTTACTCAGACTGCTGGGTTTTCCCACATAGCTGGTCACTAAACAAAGCTCAGAACTTAACATCTTCAACCACATGAAAGGTGCCTTCCTTTTTGCTGTTCCCATGTGACCCACTCTTGAGGTCCTGGGTTAGGACTTGTGTTCTACTTACAGAATAGCACATAGATCAACCTCTGCCTACTGAGGGTGGAGGCCTAAACCCTAAATACTGCTAAGGACCCATTTCCCAACATCGTAGGTGTAGGATCAAGTTTGACACCTGCTTTTGAGGCACACGTTCAACCCATAGCAATCTTCATCTCACACCTGAACGGCACATCAGGGGCCCCCAGCTGGTGGCCTCCCCTCCCCTCCCCTCCCCTCCCCTCCCAGAACACCACACTGTAGGATGAGTTTTCCTGGAACTTTTACTGTGTCCTGTCACCCACTAACATCTAAGCCTCCAACATTTCCTGCCATACAATTTGAGCTCCACCTGGCTGGAGGCGAAGGGGGTGGTGGGAAATGAGGGGAAAGAAGGGAGGCGCCAGGCAGGTCTGCCCCTGACAGCTCTGTCTGGAGCAGGCCGTGGGCAGCCACCCCGCCGGGCTCTGGCGCTGGTTTAGACCGGGTTTATTTGGTACTAGTTACAAGTGAACACAGGATCACCCCCCACCCCAACACACATACACATACTTCTTAGCCTCTAACTCCTGTTGCACTAAGCAGCTGAAAAATGAGCAGTTTCCCACACTCTCGCCCACAAGACGGGATAAAAGAGGAATCGATTCGGTGACTCAGGGCTTCTTTTTCCTGCTCAGTCCCACCCTTTTTGCCTGATGGCGTGCACATTTCCAGACATTAGCTTTGTCTGGTCTGAGTCCCCCCACAGAGCAGCTGACTTGATTAGCAGGGTCAAGTCACTTCACCCCTGGAGACGGAGGGGACTCGAAGCGCCAGGACACCATCTTTAACCCCTTGTGTTGTAAGGCCCCGAGAGCCTGAGGGGCTTAAGAGTTTTAAGACTACGGTTGCAGTAGAACCTAGCCAAACTGAAGAGTATGTATACACGTGAAGTATACTCCCCAGATCTAGGAGCTTTCAGAAAATCCTGAAGCTACCTAGCACTAGTCCATTTCTGAGGGACAGTGGTCTAGGACTCCTTTTCAGGGTCCCTCCCTCCCCAGGCCTTCGCTCAGATCTGGTTTCCTGCCATTTAATCAGGTACTTGGGTCACATTTATCTTCCTGGGCTCCTCCTGCATCTTCCATCTGCAGTGCTACAGTTTTGAAGTGAAAGGATAAACCTCCCTTAGACAGGACCTTCTAAGCGCTAAGACCTCACGGGGAAGAGACTGCAGGTTTGTGCGGCAGTTTTCATTTACCCTCTTTGAAAGCATCAAGTAAGAGGCTCGAAGATATAACACGTTTCAAAGATATAGCAGGTTTTTCCTCAAATTCACCTTCAGAAATGACAGATTTAGCTGAGGCCGGAGCTGGAGCTGGAGCAGGAGCCGGGATAAAGGAGCGGCTAAGCAGGAGCTTTGAACAAAGAACAGGCTCCGCTGCACGGCCTAGGGAACTCACTTAAACTCAACCTCCCAAGCCTCATCTAGCAGACAGGAGCCCTCAGGGTGTGAGGGTTAGAGGACAGGGCTTTCCACGGAGGAAGCAGGCTCCTAGGACTATCAAGGCGGGTCCGGCAGGTACTTCCACCTCTTCCCTTTCCTTCTATTGCGACCAACACGAACAGGTTTCGGATTTAACTGTTTCAGGAACACAGCGGCAGTAAGTGCATTCGCGTTGTACCACCACTCATCTTTAGAACTTTGTCACCCCGAACTATCCACGAACTATAAACTCCCTGCTTCTTCCCTCAAATGCTAGTAGTTTTCTGTCAATTTGCCTGTCCTGTGAAATACCTGTAAGTGGAATCATTTCTTGGGAGCAGGTGGTCCAGTTGTCCTTCTGTCTCTGCCTTCTATACTTAAATTTCTAAAAGCTATCGGTATTTTTTTCAATCTAATGATCACTTTTCAACTATAGGGTTTTCAGTAGTGGATATCTTTGGAAGTTTTTCTCTATTCCCCTCATCTTCACCACCTCCCCTTATTAAACCTGCTTCCTGCTTCCACCTGTTTTCTTCCCCTTAGTAAATCTGTTTTCCCTTTCCCCTTTTTCTTCCCCCGTCAAAGCCATTTCCATTTTCCTTCTCTTCCCCTCCTTATTAAAGCCATTTCCCTTTCTCCCTTTTCTTCCCCCTGAAAAGCTGTTTCCATTTTTCCCTTTTCTTCCCCCTCATTAAAGCTGTTTCCATTTTTCCCTTCCCCCCTCCTTGTTAAAGTTGCTTCCATTTTTCCTTTTCTTCCCCATATTATAAAGCCGTTTTCATTTTTTTCCTTCTCCCCTTTCCCTCGTTCTCCTTCCCGTGTGAACATTTTCTTCCTACTTCCTAACGTGTTATGATGCTCTTTCTTCATTTGAGTGTCTCACGTAAGAAACTGATAAACTTGATTTCACTTAATAGTCTCAAGGAGCCTTCATTTACCTAAAAGCCTTCTGAGTTTTTTAGGAATACTACTCCCTTATATGTAAAAATGGCTCAAGAAAAGTTATTCTAAACTTGGAATTTAGGGAATTACTGGCTGTCCTTTCCGGGAAGGGACGGTGCTGCGGTACCGTTAGTGTAACAAGTAGGCTGGGTGGAGAGCTGATTTTCCAGAAACGGCAAACTTTTTGTTCCTGGCTTATGATGTTCAAGCACAAAAAGCGTAGCCACTAGTATTTTGAAAACCAGCAGCCCTGCAGACAACTCTCCCCCTAACAGCGCGATAGACCCTCAGCCCAAGAGAAAATGGTCCCTGAAGCACAGAGAAAAAATATGCCCACGCACCCAGGACGGGCTTCTGCACAGACTGCCAAAGAGCAAAAGTGGCGGCGTCGCTGCCTGCCGGCTTTTATATCTTCTTTCTGATGTTCGGGCCAAGCATTCCTGGCAAAAACCTGCTTGAGCTCGTGCCGGAAGGTTGGAATCAGGTGCCAGGCCTGGCTCTCTCTTGTGTTAGAAGATTGGTATCAGGTGCAGGAGGCTTGGGGTCTGCTGCTCGGCGTGGTCAACAGGTCTCTGTAATTAGCACATCTGCCCAACTGCCCGGCCGCGTGGCCGCATCCTCGCCTCCTGCCTCAGTGGGACATTTAAACAAGTTTAAGAGTCAGTGAAAGAAACAGAAAACCTGCATACTTTTAATAAGAATGACTTGCTTCTTGGTTTACCTTGCTCTGCCTCCCAAGCACCCACAAGAGTATTTATTTTGTGGACTTATCATCCCCTCTACCAGATATTTTCTTTAAACTGCCCTTTTTTAGGCCAAACTTGGTCTTGGACCAAAGAGCAAAACCCCGTGTCTGAGTGTTGGTGGCACCTCCCAAGGCTTTTTAGGTGCTGGGCTGTTGCCTGAGACTTCCCCCCTCAGGGTGGCTGAGTTAGAGGGGTTCCCTCTCTCTGGAGCAGGTCCACATCAAGCCTCCACCTAAAGGAATCTCAGGCTTTGCAAATCATTGGTGTGACTCAGCAAATAATAACCAGGCAGCTGTAAGACACTCCTTGTTGCAAACTCTGTCTTGACCCAGTTTTGAGGCCTGGCTGGATGAACGTCAGTTTCCCTTTTTGAACAGCTAAGTCCTTACCACCAACCTCTTCCCTGTCCTGATCTCAGACTCCAGGCCACTGTACACCCACCCTCGTGTCTCTAAAGCAGTGGTGCTGGACCTCTGGCATCTGTACTGCCGTAGGCTGTTTGTGTCATTGAAAGCTCAAAAGCTTTGCCACCAGTGCCCTATGGCCAGGTACGGGGCAGTTAGCGACAGCCTCTATGGATGATCTGAAGCCAGCCAGTTTTCAGATTACTCAATGCTTCGAGAGCCAGGAACCCTTAATACCTCCAGCTGATTGCCCTACGTAAGCTGCTCCTAGAGCCAAGGACAATGCCGGGTCCCTGAGCTCACTCCCGCCGTGGCCTTGCCACCATAGAGTTTCTCCTCTCACTTATTCCAGTGTTGTTACATTCAGTCCTCTGTTCCAAGTTCCCTTACATTTTACACAGCAGCTCCTGCTCTGTGTGAGACCTACTGTGTCCTCGTGGAAGAGGAGAGGTGGCTTCTGTCCTTTAGAAGGTGACAGACCCCAGGAGAAACGGGCCAGGGAGCACGTGTGACATCTCAGAGCTCACAGGTGGGGTGCCTGGGTGAGATTAAGGGTGGTTGGAAGGCCTCTATGGTTTGGTTCTAGATGTCCCCCCCAAAGACCCATGCTGTCATAGGTAGGGCTTTTTTGGAGGTGGCTGAATCTAGAGTGTGTGAACCTGGGCTGAGGGCTGTGCTTACAAAACTGGTACACCATTGGCTTGGCACCGTCCTAATCCCAGGGGTTAGGACAAAGTAGAGGGGCAGGAGGATGCTGTTAAGCTTCCCTCCTTGCTTTACTCCCTTCTGAACTTTTTCTCCTCTGCAAGGCCTGTCTGCCATGACACTCTGCTTTGGAGCCAGCCGATTACGGACTGAAAACTCTATAAACTATGAGCTGAATAAACCCTCTGTCCTTTAACTTTGGGTGTCAGGTAGTTTGTCTCAGCAATGAGAGAAACCAAGCTCTTCGGTCAGAAGCTTGACTCCTCGATGGGAGTCTTCACTGTTAGGAGAACTCCGCTTTCTCTGTAATCTTCAGAACTGTATACTCTAGTTCACTTCGTGACTTATAGCTGCTTGTTTTTTGCATACTGGGGTTACAACCCAGGGCGTGGAGCATACTAGGTGAGCAGCCCTCCCCTACTGAGCAGCAACCCACTCTTCTGCTCATTCTTTTAGGTGCTTGGTGGGGTGCTGAGCAGGCAGGAGAGGGGTGAGGTGGACAGGCTGAGTTTCTGAAACCAGCATCTCTCCTAACCTTGGGGAAAAATGGCCCCATCTCTGCTAAACGAAGTCTGTTTGTTCCCAGCCAGACCACTGAAGGCTGTTCGTCTTAAGTCCGCCCGCTCTTCACCAATCCTGCTTTCCACCTTTTACGTGCCCATACAAACTGATGCCTAAATTTGTGACAACTGAATTGCCTGAGGCCAGAACAGGAACTCCCAGTGGGTGGAGTTCTCATGCCTGGGGCTCAAGGTGCAGGGACAGCACCAGAGCCCACATTCACTCTTGCACCCTGCAGGGCTCTGGGGCCTCAGCCTCATCTTGGTCTCCACTGTTCCCACCCTGTGTGAACGGTAGCACGGTTAACCCAGATGCTGCATCTATAGTCCCCTCACCTAGACCCATACGCCTACCCCACCTCCCCTGAGCCTGGCCCTTGAACAAAAGAGCGAGTCCAGCCTGGGCAACTTAGAAATTTAAGAAGAACCTGTCTTAAAACAAAAAAGTTCAAGGGCCAGAGATTTAGCTCAGTGGTTTCGGTGTTGGCCTTGCAAGTGCGAGGTCCTGAGTTCGATCCCAATAACCACATACAATGCTGGGTGTGGTGACTCACGCCCACCAGCAATCAATACCACATACCACAGTGCCGGGCATGGTGGTTCACACCTGTAATCCCAGCACTCAGGAGGCAGAGACCGGAGGATTGCTGAGCTAGAGCCATGCCTGGGCTACACAGTGAGCTCACAGCCAGCCTGAACTACAAAGCGAGACCCTGTCTCAAAAAAAAAAAAATTCAAAAAGGCCCGAGGATATAGCTCAGTGTGAAGGCCCTGGATTCAAACCCTCATACAAAACGAATCACCACGAAAGAGATGAGTGTCAAAATTTTACTCACATAATCAAGTTTAATCTTTTTTCTTCATGAAGTTGCCAGGCTCACTCAGGATACAAGGATGTATGATAGTAATTTCTGGCATGCCTGAGCTAGATCGTATTCTAGCCATCTCTGGATGTTAGAAATTAAAAGTATTCTTCACGTTAGTTCCCATGAGAGCCAGTTGTAAAGGGCACAGCTGGCCGTGTGTGTGGAGCCCCGTGGTGGAGAGAGGGCAGGGAACTAGCAGAGAGTCTGAGCGGCGCAGCTCAGCAATAAGATCAAAGGACCCAGAGGGAATTGGAGGAAGAGCAGTGATTGAGGCTGTTGGAGAGTTTGAAACATAAACAAGGGCTACAAAATTAATAATACAGAACATTCCTTTGAACATAAAAGAAGGCAATTCTTGTGATACATTAAGCAATTCTTTCCAGTGCTGTCTGCTTTTAGAGAAGACCCTGCCCTTTGGCCCCCTCTTTAACCCACAAAATGTCTCTTTTTGGCCTTAGAAGAGGAAGACGGCTTAATAGTGGGATAAAATTCCTTCCTCCTCTCGTTTCTCTGTGTTCTTCAGAAGTGCATGTGATCCTAAAGCCAAACAAGGGAAATTGGCAGGATCATCCCCTGGTAGTCATTACAGATACTGACTTCTCAGGACTTGGGCAGTTTAGAATGAAATGATACAAGTTTAAATCATAGTCACGGGATAGCACTGAACTGTGGTTAAATATTGCCCTCCCTGAACACTCCTAGGAAAGCAGCTCCATTTCTCATCACATCACTTTCTGAAACTCTCCTTCCATTTAGGCTTTGCTTGTCTGCTCCATTAGAAGATGCAGGCTCTTTGTGAATAGTGGCTTTGTCTTACTCACAAGGCCTTCAGTTAATTTCACTGTGTTTATAGCAGAGTGGACACTTGACTAGTACTAGCTGAAACAATAAATGAATGAGTTGCATTCCAGTAAAGATTCATTCACAGAAGTAGATAACAGTGTGTCTGAATTCCTTGATTTAGTAGTCCTTGTATCCAAGGTACTGTATGTTTGGAGGTATAAACCGAGCAGTATAGTAGAGATGGAGGATAAAGCGAGGAACACAGCTAACATGATTCTTGCAATTACGGATGACAGGAAATGCAGGCAATAAACAAGTAATTTCAGTGTACTGCATATGTGAAAGATAAGTCTTTCGCTTTGTTCATTTTTTGGAGGAGAATAATTTTAGTATGACCTTAGGCCTGATGGGTGTGTGTGGGTATGCTCGTGCACATGTGTACATCTGTGTATATTACTATACATCAAATCTAGAACTTTTTAAATGAGCTATCTACCAACGCTTTTTACTTTTTATCTTGAGACAGGGTCTTGATAAGTGGCTCTGTTGCCCAGGCTGGGTTTAAACTGTGATCCTCCTGCCTCAGCCTCTCAGAGTGATGGAATTACAGGCATATGTGGAAGGTATATTTTGGCAATTATTTGGGGAAAAAAAAACCACCTAGGACTTTTGGAGAAGCCTATTGTTTAAAGATTGTTTTTCCTGCAAGAAGTAGAATCCTGACCATGGAAACTTAACCACATTGGGATTTCCCTTTTTTTTTTCACAGAACAGGCTGGCTGGAGGGGCTCCGTAAGGCTAGTGCAGGGGCCCCATGGCACTCTCAATGTTTCGGAATCTTTCTATCCTGCTCTGCAGCCCCAGCCTCATGACAGAAAAATAGCTGTTCACTCCAGGGTGTTCCTCCTATTCCTTCAGGCAGACGGAAGCAACAAGGTGGGAAATATCAAAGCTTCTCTGGAAATCACCATGTAACAAGTTACAAGGAAGGCGGGGAAAAGAGTTTTTTTAATGACCTTGAGCAAAATCTATCCTGAGGTGGGTAGTAATGGCAAATGCTACCCCATTACAAAATCAAGTTTCCATCTGTAAAGAAAAAAAGAAGAATGACTATTGAGTAAACAATGAGTAACCGGCAGTCTTCCCTGGAGGACCTGTTTCCTCCTTTGTTGCTTAGTGACTGGAAATAAGAACTTCGTGAATCACACAGGAGAACTCATCTTCAGAAGGCTGGTATCGATAGAGGACTGTAGCAACAGGAGCAAAAACAGTGACGTGGCTTGCAGAGGAATCCGTCATTTTGGTGACAGTATGGTTCCAGAGCGATTAGGATAGGAAGCATGTCATTTGAAACAGGGAATAGGTTATAATTGCCATAATTAAAGAGGGCCCTCTTCTTATAAAGTGCCTTGAGAAAGATGTAAGTTGACGGTGGTGTTATGTAACGTTGTAGAGGAAGACGGCCAGGGAGACCTGAGCAGCTGTTACCCTCAACTTGTGACACCGGTCTCAGGATAAGAGAGCTGCTCAAGTTTCTCTATCTCAACTAAAAGGGAGGAGGAAAAGCCTGGAGATATATATTTATAAAAATATATATATATTCAAAGGAAGGGTTGGAAGTGTGACTCATGATATATATCTTAGAATCATTCCTGAAAGTTACTGTATTGTTCAAAACAGCTACAACGAAATAACAGCAAATCTTACTGGGAAGAAAACCAAGTCATGAATTCTATATCTAGACTGTCTTTTGATTTCAGTGTTATGGTCATCTAATACAAGCTGAGGACTGAACATTGGAAATTCTCAAAAGGCACAATATCTTCATGGTCTTCCACTGAAAAATAAAAATATAAGCAAGTATATAATATTGCAACATAATACATGCTAAGGGCCAAATGAATAAAAAAATTCAGGTAAGAGCAAGATCACTGCGGCTCAGGCACAAGGAGATTTAGATTTGATCTGAACCTTGAAAGGCAGGTAGACATTGGTATTTCTGAAATACAAGAACATTCTGGGTTAGATCAAGGCATAGGTAAAGGCAGATTTGTGGGAAAGGATGTGGTAGTCATCAACACCAGAAGAAACAGTGAACATCTGCCTTTGTCTGTAAAAGAAGAGTAATAAATGTTATTATAAAGATTGGTTGGACTTTCTGAGATATCACAAAAAGCAATACCACTTGCAAAAGCTCTAAAATTCAGAAAATTTCTATTAATATATTTAACCAAAGAGAGGAAAGATTTCTACAGTGAAAATTACAAACACTAAAAAAAGAAATAGGGTGCTAAAACACGGAAAGACCCCCTTCCATGTTCATGGATTAGAAAAACTGATACTGTTAAAATGTCCATACTGCCCAAAGTGGTTTATAGTAGTTTACAATCCTGTCCAAACATCAGTGAGAAATAGCAAAAAACATTCCTTTCATTCATATAGAACCACAAAAGTCCTAAGTAGTCAAAAGAATCTCAAGCAAAAAGAACAAAATAAGAAGCATTGTAATACCTACCCTCAAAAAATATTATAAAAACATTATAAAACATATAACCAAAGTAACATGTTACTGTCATAAAAACTGACCCACAGACCAGTGGAAGAAAAGAGCCCAGAGAATAAATCCATGCATCTATATCCAATAGGCCTTTGACAAAGATGTCAACAACATAAATTGAAGGAAGAACGTTCTCTTTATTAAGTGGTGCTGGGAAAACTGAACATCCCTATGGAGAAGATTGAAACTGTATCTCTATCTTCACTCTGTTCAAAAGTCAGCTTAAAATAGATCAAAAAACCTAAATGTAGGGCCGGAGGGTTAGCTCAGTGGTTCTGGCGCCTGCCTCGCAAGCGTAAGGACCTGAGTTCGATCCCCGGTTACCACATATAATGCTGGGCGTGGTGGCTCACGCCTGTAATCCCAGCACTCAGGAGGCAGAGACAGGAGGATCGCTGAGTTTGAGGCTTGCCTGGGCACCATAGTGAGCTCAGGGCCAGCCTGAACTACAAAGCAAGACGCTGTCTCCAAAAAGCCAAAAAACAAACAAACAAACAAACAAAGAAAACCTAAATGTAAGCCTGAAACTATGAGACTACTACAAAAGGATAGAGGAAATGCTTTAAGACATTTGTATGGGCAATGATTTTTTTGGATCAGACCCCAAAAGCAAGGCTACAAAAGCAGAAATGAACAAATGGTATATGAAAGACACAGCAATGGAAACAGACAAGAGAGTGTGGAGACAGCCTATGGAATGGAAAAGTAATTGCCAACTATTCATCCAATAAAAGGTTAATATCCAGCATATATAAGGAATTAAAAAACTTGCAAGCAAAACAAACCAACCAAGCAAACCAACAACAGGAAACAAATAACCTGGTTGTTTCGTTCAAAACTATGGAGAAGTAAATGTAATAGACATTTCTCAAAGAAGACATAAAAATGGCCAGCAAGGGTAGGAAAAACACTCAACATCACTAATCATCAGGGAAATGCAAATCAAAACCACAATGAAGTAGCAATTACAATAGCTATAATAGATAAGAAAATAAATACTTTTGAGGATGTAGAGAAAGGAGAACTCATACACTTTTTTTGTGGGAATGTAAATTAGTACAACTATTAAGGAAACCAGTATGGCAGTTTCTCAAAAATTGAAAACAGAAGAATCATACAATCTGGTAATCCCAATGCTGGGTATATATCTAGAGGAAATGAAATCAGTATATTGAAGAGATACCTGCATTCTCATGTTTATTTTTGCATTATTCACAATGGCTATGATATGGGACCAACATAGATATCAAGGGACAAATGAATTAAGAATATATGCTTCAGGGCCAGAGAATTAGCTCAGTAGTTACAGGACCTGCCTAGCAAACACAAGGTCCGTGGTTCAATCCCTGGTAACCACATACAATACCTGGCATGGTGACTCATGCCCACCGGCAATCAGTACCACATACCACAGTGGCAGGCATGATAGCTCACACCTGTAATCCCAGCACTTGGGAGGCAGAGGCAGGCGGATTGCTGTGAGTTTGAGGTTCGCCTTGGCTACATAGTAAGCTCAGGATCAGCCTGAACTATAAAGCTAGACCCCATCTCAAAAAAAAAGAAAAAAGAAATGAGCTGGGGATTTAGCTCAAGTGGTACCGCGCCAACCTTGGACGCACAAGGGCCTGAGTGGAAGTAGAGGACATTGTGTTAAGAGAAATAAACCAGACCCAGAAAAACAAATACTATATGTTTTCACTCACATGTGAAAACTAAAATAATTGATCTTTTGGAGGTGATGATTACAGTCTCAGGGAGTGTGGGAAGACAGGAGGAGAGGGATGTTGGATCATGGGGAAGAAAATACAGTGAGAGGAGTAAGTTGTAGTGTTCAACAGCACAGTAGAAGGGCTATGGTTTACAACAATTAACTATTTTGCAGAGAGCTGGAGTAGAGTTGGAAGGTTCCCAATACAGTGAATGGATTAATGTATGAGGAGATGAAAATGGTAATTATCCTGATTTGGTCATTACACATTCTGTACAATAGTATCAAAATATCACACTGTACCTCCGGAACACATATGAGCGCTGTATGCCAATGAAAGAATAAGATAAAATGAAAAGCTTGGACTTTCAGTTGTGGTTATTCTTAAATACTAAAATGCAGTGTTTGAGGATTTTTCCTAGAGGCTATGGGTGGAGAAAGAAAATTAGAAAAAGTTCCAACAAGGAAACTTGTGCCTTTAAAAGGACACTCACACCTACCTGGTCAGAAAGGGGACAGTTACCAGGGAGGGCTCTGGGGCAGGCACCACCACGAGTGTGACGTGACGTGTAAAAAGGAAGGTGAGAAGGGCAAGGAAAATTTCTCTGTGTTGCAGTTTCGCCAGGTTTCTGCCCTGAGGAAGGATTTGGTCAGGCTGATTTACGCTCGGTTGTTTTGGTCAGCAAGGAGAAGTCTGCCACTGAGAACTGCTATCTGTTGACTCAGGCTGATTTTATGGCCCTAAGATCTTTTGCTTGCACACACAGTCCGGGGGAAGAAAGACAGGAAAAGGAGGGGTGGGAGCAAGAGACAGTTTAGATGCTGCCCAAGACCCTGCTTTTTTGTACCAAGCCCTCAAGGTTTCATGCTGCGGGCCTTCCTATTAGGCCAATTGTCAGATGTTTATCTCGAATACAGATCCTGTTCGAAGTCACTCTTTAAAAGGTGACTTTACAGTTTTTTGCATTTCTAGCCACATACCTGCTGCCAGTCCTCTGCAGTTAATTCCAGGGCTGCCTACGGATTGTGCGTGGATGTTTAATAATTACTGCAATGTTATTTTTTGAAATCACTGGGGATCTTTTCCCTGTAGTAACTTACCCTTCTAGAAAGTCTTCAGCTGCTACCCACACACCACATGAGTCACAACAGAATTTGATTCAGAGCTAGTGAAACGTTCAAGAGTAAAACTGTTATTATTGAAAATAATTTATCTCTGGAACAATGAAGGAGGATTCAATTCAGCTCTGAATTTAAAACCTGCAAAACAGTTTTTTGGTTACATTTTTTTCTTTACATCTCAAATCTAGTTTTTTTAAAAATTGAATTCTTTATTGGTACGTTTTATATACAGTTCACAATCACACTCAACGCTGGAGAATTTGTACCAGTATATGACAGAAGTTAATTCTCATTTTTATCCACATCCCTACCCACCCACAACCCCCCACCCCTTATATACATGCTATTTCTTTTTCTTTCCGAATCATATTTATTCTTTCCCTTCATTATGTTGAAAAAATATTTTATTACTCGATGGGACTTCTGCTAAAAAAAGGTTTGAGAAAATCGGCTCCAGAGTGAGGGGTAACAATTGATTTGCCTGTCTGAAGGGATAAGGCACATTCCTAGCTCTGGAAAGAAAGTAAGTGTCCACCATCTTCAGTGGTTAAAAAAGTTTTCCAGAACCTGCCAACAACTCACAGTCTTGTTTTCAAGAATTGTTTAATGGAGTTGCCAGTATATTGCAGTCTGTAGCATTCTGACTAGGTTTAGTAGAGGCCGATGAATCTGTCTTTGGTAATCATTGATTGAGGACAAATGACCCCAGTGTCAGAAATTTGTAGAGTTCAGCAGGGTAGTTCTTACTAGGTACCCCTATAGTGTGGTGTTCCAGTGCCTACTGGGGCTTTGTAGTATCTGAACCTTCAACTGGAGGGAGCACAAGGAAACCTCAGGTGTACACACACACACACACACACACACACACACACGCCAGGGCTGGCAGTGAATGCAGGCTGCTAACCAAGAGTTTGGATGGAGTTACTAGCCAAGAGGAACTACATGGAGCCTTCTAAGGAGTGTGGTTTTATAGTTGATTTTTAAAAAAGTTTTCCTTCCTTTTTTGTTATATATGATTGCAATACAGGGTAGATGCAGTTATCACACACATACTGCGTCTTGATCCTTTCTACTTCTGCCTCCCCTTCCTCCCTTCACCTCCCACCTCATCCCCAGGTCCTGTTCCCATCGCCACAGTCTATCTCCCTGTTTCCTGACCTGTATCTTTTATTTTGCTACTAAATTACTAATGCTTTGGATTTCACATAAGAAAGAGTAACCAGATGATATTTATTTTTTATGTCTGATTTATACATTTTCTTATGAATGATTTAAATTTATCTTCATGTCTGAGCCATTCATTCTGAATATATACCACTCTTCCTTCCTTCTTTCTTTCTTCCTTCTTTCTTTCTTTCTTTCTTTCTTTCTTTCTTTCTTTCTTTCTTTCTTTCTTTCTTTCTTTCTTTCTCTTTCTTCTCTCTTTCTTTCTCTTTCCTTCCTTTCTTCTCTCTCTCTCTCTTTCTTTCTTCTCTCTTTCTCTTTTCTTCTTTCTTTCTTTCTTTCTTTCTTTCTTTCTTTCTTTCTTTCTTTCTTTCTTTCTTTCTTTCTTTCTTTCTTTCTTTCTTTCTTTCTTTCTTTCTTTCTTGAGCATGAAGTCGCTTGCAACCATTTAAACAACAACCCTGAACAGATCTCTGGACACGCTCTAGGCACCCCACCAAGTTCAGGTCTAACACTGCGTACAGACATCCCCTCTGGAAACTCTTTTCCAGCTCCTTCCCAGTGCTTCTTTTTCTCACTTTTTTCCCTTTTCTGTCTCCATAGAGAAATCATTATAGGTTTCCTCTTTCCTCTTTTAAAACATTTTCTAGCTGATTTGGTTCAAATAAGTTAATAGATTCCTAACTTTCAGGCAGTATGTCATAAAATTTTATTTTTACTCTTCTTACAAGATAGAAGTTTTAATATAATAGCTCATTCTTTGAAATATCTTTTAGTTGACTCTACAACACATGAGTCTTACAAGACATATCATTTCAAGGAAGAGTCTCTGTGGTGTTCACCTAAACAGATGTCTATAATTTGCCTTCTTTTTCAAACAGTACGATGAAATTTCTTCACAACTAAGGGCAGCCTTTTGATTGTAATGAGTTGGACTTATCTTAGAAAGGAAATCTCCTAAGAGTTTTCACTGCCTGAGAAGTCTGTTTAACATTTTCAAAGTCTGTACCACCAGTGCATAGCCCTTTTAGAAATATATTTTTATTGGGGCTGAAGATGTAGTTTAGTGGTGAGACCTTAACTTAAACCTCACACCCCAAAAAGAAAAACAATCCTTGCTTTAAAAACTGGTTAATTAGGGGTTGGAGATTTAGCTCAGTGGTTCTGGTGCCTGTCTAGCAAGCACAAGGTTCTGAGTTTGATCCCCAGTAACACATACAACAATACTAGATGTGGTGACTCGTGTCTACCAGCAATCAGTACCACATACCACAATGCCAGGCATAGTGGCTCATGCCTATAATCCCAGCACTCAGAGGCAGAGGCAGGAGGATTGCTGAGTTCAAAGCTTGCCTGGCCTACATAGTGAGTTTAGGGCCAGCCTGAACTACAAAGTGACACCCTGTCTCAAAAAAAAAACAAAACACCCAAAAAACCTGGATAATTACTAATAATCTTCAGCCAGGTCAAGATATCCTTCCTAGAGTCACCTTAAACTTTCCTTTCCAGGCAGCCCTGTCAGCTTCAGAATTATACTCAATAATCTGCTTAATAATCAATGAGCTAAGACTGGCAGAATGGGTTCCACCCATCCCCCTCCCACTTCGTATGGGTCAGGATACAAAAATGGTTTCTTCTGTATGAGGTGTCATTCAACTTGGATTGTGCCAAGGAAGAGTAAATGTCACAGCAGAACTTGAATATTTCAAGTGCAGTTTCAATATGTGTACTTTCAAGGCTATGGCTCTGATTAGCAAACTAAACTGTTATCCCACCGAAAGAATGAGGTACATTTCAAAGGAACAGCATGCTACTGAGTGGCAATAAAATATAGAATTCAATAAATAATGAATTCTTCTTTACAAATGACTGTGCTTGTATAAAACAATGGATTCTTAGGGTTTTACAAGAGTAAATTGTTTTTATAATACAAAAGCATTTTGTGGTGACTTTATAATAGTGTTTGTTTGTTTGCAACAGGGTCTTGCTTTGTATTTCAGGCTGGCCCTGAGCTCACTTTGTAGCCCAGGCAAGTCTCAAACTCAGCAATCCTTGTGCCTCTGCCTCCCAGGGCTGGGATTACAGGCGTGAGCCACCAAGCCTGGCTGTAATAATGTTTTATGGGTAGTTTTGGCTTACAGGAAGAGTGTACATAATAATGTTTTGTGTTAGATGTGTCCAATCCATAACCCATAGGCTGCATCTGCCCTGGACAGCTACTAATACAGTACCTCAAGATTGTAAACTTTTACCCTAACTATGTTATTTAGCTGTCCTGGAATTTTAGCAATATTTTCATGGTGTGATCACAGGTATGTCTACTTGTGGCATGTCTGCAGGGGGAGAGCTGCCGGATGTCTGTGCAGCACCCTTGTGCTTTTCTTTCCAGTTTTCTGCTTGGTGCCAGTCACCAGTCAAACCCAGTTCAAGCTGGAAGGCCAGGGAGCCCATGGTTGCTGCCCACAGCGCCAGTTTGCAGGGTTCAGGGGGCAGAGAATGGTGAGTGGGAGTGCAGCCTCACAGAAGATTTGGGCCAGGAAATTTCCTAGAAAGAACTGGAGCTCAGAAAAGACTATCAGATACCTTGTGCAACTGAGCACCAATGGTAACTGCTTCTCCAAAGGAGCAGCTGATCAGGTCAGACCACCCAGCTCTGCTGTGGTTCGGGGATGATTTTCTTTCTCATTGTGTGTAGCAGAAGATGGTGTGATATTGATTCTATTATAACTCAGCCTCTGGTAGGAGGGTTACTGCTTCTTCTGCCTCTCAGTGGTGTCTATCAGGAAAGGGTTATCGTCTTCCTTCACACACACGAAAGGTTATACTGGCACAGGTAAGTTTGGTATTTCCTTATGCTGAGCATCCTCCGTTTCACCCTCATTACACTCACTGCTATTTGTAATTACATATTCCTCATAATATATATGTTTATTGCTTTCCTTTTACCCCACCCAGTGACCAGTATTCATGAGATTCAAAGAATATATCTCTCTATTGCTCAGCACATAATAGGGGCCCAATAATTATTTGTTAATGAACGAATGAATGAACACTCTGATCATCTGCCAGCAAGACAGAATTAGTGAAGTATGGATTGTGGAATAAGAAGGAATTAGGTTTGATTCTTGGCTCTACTTAGAAGACATGTGGCCTTTGTAGATTGCTTAATCTCTCAAAGCTGCAATTTCCTCCTCTGTAGTATGGGGATGGTAAAACTTTCCTTAAGTGTTGTTGTTGTTGTGGGAAAGTCAGTGATATCCCTTAGGCTGACTTCCCAAGTCCTTGTTAACATAGCATACTTGCACCCATCACAGACTTTTAAAAAGTGATCTTTAAAAATATTTACAGAGCCAAGCATGATAGCACATCTCACTGCAGGAGAAGCTGAGGCAGGAGGATTACCATGCGTTAGAGGCCAGCCTTGTCCTACTTGTGAGTACAAGCTCAAACTGAACTACATAGCAAGACCCTCTCTTAAAAAATTATAGAAAAAAAAAGGAATACAGATAAGCAAAACTAAAAAAATGTTCAATCTCTCCATAACCCATCCATTCAAAAGCCAACTCATACTTGCCTTATGTGTGTTTTTTGTTAAGAAAATTCTTCATTAGAGATACTTTCCCTTCCCTGGTGTGAAATTAGCATTTCACCAATTCAGTGAATATTTTTGTAAACAGAATTGCTTTTGCAAATTTCTCTGGCACATAGACATTGATTACTTTGCTACACTAACAAAACATTGTTGAAGACCTGTGGTTGTCTCCCTACCACTCATTTTTATCCTTGCCACAATGTGTAAATACCATCAGCTCTTTGCATGCATGAGTTCTGCACCCAGAGAATCAACCAAATGCAGATAAAAATATATTTGGAAAAAGTTGCACCTAGGCTGAACATGTTCAGACTTTTTTTCTTTGCTATTTTCACTTAAGCAACACAGTATAACAACCATTTACATAGCACTTGCATATTTGCATAGTGTGTACATAGCATTTTGTTAGTATTATAAATAATCTAGAGACAATTTAAAATATATGAAAGGATTTATGTAGATTATATGTGGGTACTATGCTTTCTTAATATATGGGATTGGAGCATCTGTGGTTGTTGGTATCTGTAAAGATCTCGGAACCCAGTTCTCTGCAGATATCCTGGGAAAGCTGTATTTCATGACCTGCAGCACAGAACACCCCTGGCCATTCCCTTTTCTGGAAACAGCTCCTCTCCTAACTCCCTGGTGAAGGACACTCAGAACTGCTTCAGAAAATAGCAAGAAGGGTAGCATAGATCGAGAAGGTAGGAGGAGTATTTTGAAGGGGATTAAAGGCAATGTCTTTCACTGTAATAATCTTTAAAACATTTGAAGACATTTATTATCTTTTAATCACACTTTATTTTTCTTCCCATTTCTACCTGTGCCCTTTGGTTGCTCTTGGTCACAAACACTGCTGATTGTAACCCAGTGACAATTAATACTTGCTAATAGAAATATAATTCTGAAGCTGGGCATGATGGCTCATGCCTGTAATCCCAGCACTCGGGAGGCAGAGACAGGAGGATTGCTGAGTTCTAGGTTTGCCTGGGCTATACAGTAAGCTCAGGGCCAGCCTGAAATACAAAGTGAGACCCTGTCTAAAAAAAAAAATATATATATATATATATATATAATATATAGATACATATTAGATATATATATAATATATAATATATTATATATATATAATTTTGTATAGTTTTGGATCAAAAGTCCTGTTTCCATGGTAGTGGTTGGTTTAGAAATGGGTGCACAGGGCTGGGGATGTAGCTCAGTGACACAATGCCTGCCTGGCAAGCACAAGGTCCTGAGTTTGATCCCTGGTACCACAAAAAAAGGGAAAAAGAAATGAGCATACAATGTAATTCTTGCCAGTGGACTGTGAGAAAAAACATCTGAGAATAGCAACCACAACACTGTTCTTCTCTAAGGTGGATAAAATATAATTCAAGCCTTCCAAGTGTTGACATGTAAAACTATAATGGTTGAAGTAGCTGTGTCTGGCTTTCCATACTGTGTCACACCGAGGGGAGGCGCCAGTGTTCTCAGGAATGAATTTTCTGGAGAAAGAATCTGGTTCTGATGAGTTTGTGATAAACTGAAAGATACAGCTGTTTCAGGGTGTCCTGCTCTGTAGTGGCTCAACTCCCTTTAATGTGGAAGTCACTTACTTAGAGTTGAACCCTCTGCTATTTGACCTAAGTGATTCAACCGTGGAACACGGCAAGCAATGAAAAGATATGAAGAGTTCCATTCTCTATTAATTCTTTTGGTAAATCACCATTTTTATAGTCACATGAGTAATAGAAAATCTTATCTTACTTAAAACCAAAGCAAATCCTTTTATTTCTGTTAGATGTGGAGGCCTGGGTACCTCAGAGAGGCCTGGGAGCGTCTCAGGGCATTTTTCCTCAGGACAGGTCTGGAAAGTCTGAATGCTGACACGTAGTAGCTTTCTTTTGAGGTGTGTTCCTTAGGTGAAAAATTGTTAGGCAAAAAATTTCCTTCCTAGGGAGAGTCAGAGAAGAAAACTCAGAACTTCATTTTGGGCAGCTGATATAGTTAAAGAAATCAATAGGTATGGTTTCTGGATCATACTAAACAAAAGAAATAAATCAAATATATAAACTATTTTGCCCTTTGAAAATGGACGGTTCGGTGGTATTTCTTTAAAGGCATGTCAATCCCTCTCCCAGAATAAATAACAAAGAGTTGAACTGAAATTTCAATGGAACATAAAATGGAGCCTTGGCACTACTGCCTGTCATAATCACGAATGGACCAACATGGCGGCCAGTCTGCGGACATTATCGCGGTGAACACTAGGCAGGTGATGTGTCTCACTCCTAATGTAGGAATCAAGTCTTTACTCTCTGTCTTTGTGGACAAGCTGGTTTCCTGAGTCATTAGATGAACCGGGGACATATGCAGCCTTTCTGTTCCTGCCTGTAGAAGTCGTGACAGCATTGGTTTGAGTTTGGCAGGATTAAGCCTAATGGTTTTTGACAGGAACTCCATAATCTAGGAACATGGGAAGTCTTGAATTTGCAGCAGCAGGACTTCCTTGAAAGCTAAGGAAGGGGATACCCTTAAAAGCAAGTCCATGGTAGTGCCATCCTCCCCTCTGGACATGGTGGCTACATTTCTATTCCTGACTAGTTGAGCTATTTGAGGACAAAGTGCTCTTCTGTCTCTTCTGAGTTTCCTTATCTCCCTCTTTCTGGTTTGGTCCTTGACACCTAGTGTTTGATAAACCTCATTTGGATGACTTTTAAGAAATGCATTCCTTGCTAGCAAGGTTCTAGATAAAGGTCGAGAGAGTAGTAGATTTGACTACTAGTGGCTGACATTCAGTTTGCTGGCGTCAGAAAGCAGATCTCCCCTCCAATGAAGGAAATCCTGCATTATATCAGAAAAGTAATAAGGTAGGTAGAGTCTGAATGGTGCCACGTGGTAGGAAGAGAGAGTAGAGGCAGGGAGGCCAAGAGCAGGAAGTACAAATCAGTAAAGCAGTGTTTACACTTCTCTCTTGAGAACCCTTGCTGTCATTACTATGATGGTGTGACTTCAGAGCACTGTGAGACTGTCATCACTAATCCACATACCATTCTACTAAATATCAATAAGGCATCATTTTATCTTACAAAAATTTGGGTAAGAAAAATAAATGGAAATTCTATCATTGTCTTTTTATACCCCATTTTGGAGTGTGGACAAATAAGATGACCACAGATGCTATCCTCTAACAGATTGTAATCCATTGATTATAATCTTCTGTTTTTCTAACAACAGAGCATTTCAATAATATGTCCATACATAAATATGCCACTCCATGCTTATAAGGGCAAGTGAATATTGACTTATGGTAAAATTTTTATGTAATTACATAAGCAAGGATATTTTTCATCCAATATAGAAGAAAACTATGACTTCTGCTAACCGGCACCTATTTTCTCTTTTCCTGGGAATTTATCTTGGTTTCTTTCTTAGGATGATAATTCTTACTTCCCCATATACTTTCAGCGAATGAGATTTGGTTTTCTTTTTTCCCTTCCCTGTAGGATTGAAGATTAGAAAAAAATGATCTTACATCAGCCAATATTATATTTTAATCCCTTGACATAGACTCTACTTTAGAAATGATCACGTTACCAAGCCAGTTTTACCAGAGGTGATTGTGGGAGTTTTTTGGGATAACCAGCAAAACGAGTTCTCTTGTAGAATACCTTGGGAAAGAATATGGAAATTCAGAAAGATTTCTGAAGACAGGAAACATGACACTCAAGAAGCCCAGGCAGAGAGCTTGATGGTAAATGATGTTCTTCGAGCCCTAGGATCCTTTGGAGGCTGTTCTACCACTGTGCCTCCATTTACACAAACACAGAGATTCTTGATAATTTTTACTTGAATCAGTTATGGTGAGGTTTCCTCTAACTTTACTACCAAAATTTGGTGCCATATTTGCTATTTTGGAGTTATTTTCCATTACTATTAAGCTAACCTTGGAGTTGTTTGAATGGAACTCAACTTTCTAAAGATCTCTAGAATTTTTCTTGAGTACACATTTCACCTGATGTATGTCTTTTACTTTTGGAATTTTGAGAGTAATGGTATATACAGGGTTCCTTTGTTATTTTTATTTTTGGACCAGGGATTGAATTCAAAGCCTTGTACTTGCAAGGCAGACACAGTGCCACTGAAGTAAATCTCCAGCCTTCTACTGAGATTTTTAGTTGCATTACCTGAGGCCACTTTGGAATTATATAAGGTATTTGTTGAAAATGTAGATTCCTGGGCCATGAAAACTGCAATCCCAAGTGTTAAAGTTTGAAAATTAGAATCCTACCACTAAATCCTCATCTGTGATAGGCTTCTGGCATTCTCTAAAACTCCTTAAATCACTCTTTGTTCTTGATCAGTTTATTTTTCCACCCATAGATATGTTGTTGTCACAGAGCTGCACATGGGAATGTGAGGTGCAGAGTCCCATACACACACCAGACTCTGGGGAGGTTTCTGGAATGTTTCCATTTAATGAATGCAGTGTAGGGCCATATATAGCACAAGTGGCAGGAGGGGTTTTTGGTGGCAATTGGGGATTCGTCTATGGTTGTCAGAGGAGGGGCCCAAAGTTGGGGAGGACCAGGCAATCTCCAGCTGTGCTGTGCTTCAGCTCACCTCAAGCTTTGGTCTCAACTTAGCCTACTGAGGGCCAAGGGCTCTCTCAGGACCTAGGAGACTGGTGTGTGGTGCAGTTGGCTCAGCCAGACCTGGATTTTGCCATCATAGATATAAGATGAATGAGAAACAGTTAAACTCATGAACTTCTATTGGCCATATAACACAAGTTTCTCCATTCATTCACATAGTAAAGAAAAGTTTTCCAGATGAATAATCTCAAACTTGGGCCTTTGCTCTTTGGAAGTTTGAACTTACATTTTCTAGTAAATTGACATTTTTATTTTTATTTTTATTTTTTTCTAGCTATAGCTTATTACAGGACATGGAATCACTGAAACTAGTCCAAATTTGAAATCAAAACTATATACCTAAATAGAACATCACAAGATATTGAAACATTCCCTTACCTCTTCTATAAGAAGCAGGAGTGGTTTGACTTCATTTTCCCTCTCTTCTGTGACATGGGATCATTTATCTTGTGGGCTTGCAGGGCAGTACCATATTTTGGTCTTTAAATAAAGCTTTTAAAGGATTTCCTCATATCTGATGGGATTGTTGATTGTGGTACAGGAGACTGAAGAGAAGTTATGGGATAGGCAAAGAAGCCAACTGTTAGTTGTATGTCTTTCCCATGACCTGTGCCTCCAAAATAGTAGCTCCCTGCTGGCAGCTATGTGAAGCCTTGATCTGACCCTGGCCCAAAATGTTTGGCATGTGGGAGCCAGTCCAGCTGTCCCAGAGCAGGCAGATAAATAAATTTCCTGGTGTCCGTACACTTTTCTTGGACTTCTGTGTATCTTGAAGGAATCACTGTTTTAAAACTCTTGATAAAATTCAAGAATGTGCAAATAATAGCTCACCCATTCCAGGCTGGGCTAGTTTTCCACAGTGCCAGAGGCTGGAGGCTGTCCTCAGGAAGGTGCCTGGGTGCCAGCTGCAGAGGGGAACAGGTCTCTCTTACCTCAACCAAAGGACTGGTCTCTGTCCCTGTGGATGTGAGAAGACTGGGTGAAAAGGGACTTTCCTCTTCATAGTCCCTTTCCTTAGCTTCTCTTTGCTTTGAGGGTCCTGCTGCTTTTCTCGGCTTGTCTTTTCGCCCTCAGATGTCCTAAAACTTCGTGTCGAAACCTCTAAGACTCAGTCTGACATCATTAATTCTCTCCTCCGCCCATCTTCCTTAGTAAACATCCAAGATTTCTACTGGACTGAGATGCTCAAAAGAATGTCATATAACTTAATGACAAAAGTGATACCTACTGATATATCATTTGAATGTTCCATTTGGATGAAGAAATTGGAGCAGCAAGGTGGAGCTTTGTTGAGATGACCTGGTCTCAGAAGATCCGGCAGAAGAGAGGCTTATTCTAAAAAGTGTAATACTAATATATTTTCAGGATTTCAGGGAAATTACTCCCAGTTTATTGTATAAAACATTTCCCATCAA
>PVIC010003618.1:0-43502 GCA_004025085.1 Thryonomys swinderianus | reverse complement strand
GAGTAAACACACATGATTCCTATCTGAAGGCTAAACTCATCAGTAATCATTAAATAAATGTGTACATGCAGCTGAGAGATGTGCTGTAAAGAAGAAGTCCACTGGGACATGAGAGCCCACATGAGAGAGGATTTGCCCTTGTCTGTAGCACCATGCAAAACTCTCTTGAGGAGGTGATGACTGGACTGAGGTCTGAATGATGAGTGTGGTAGAGAAAGAAAGGGAGGGCAGATCATGAGCTGAGGTCCTAAGGAGGGCAGGGCCTCCTGGAGGGGAGGGGAGGGGGCACTGGAATAAACAGAAATGAGAACCAGGGGCTGAGGGAAGGCCAGGAAAGCCCTAGGGCCCAGATCAGAGAGGGGATTTCAGTCTTCATAATACAAGCAATTGAGGTTATTTTTGTTTTGATTTTACAGCACTAGGAATTCAATCCAGGACCTCATGCAAGCTAAGCAAGTGAAAGTGCTGTACACTGAGCACTCCTTTTATTTCTGATGATTTTATTTCTATCCTCACTCCTTTTATTTCAAATCAGAGTCTCTCAATTCCTCTGGCTGTCTTTAAGCTCTTGATCCTCCTGACTCAACACTTAATCCTGAGTAGTTGGAATTATAAACATGTGCTACCATAGCTGTTTTATTGAAGACTGTTAATTGGTGAAGGTAGTTTATTAAAGAGTTTTTTAAAAATTGAATTCTTTATTGGTACATTTTTTTTTTTGAGACAGGGTCTCGCTTTGTAGTTCAGGCTGGCTCTGAGCTCACTATGTAGTCCAGGCAAGCCTCAAACTCAGCAATCCTCCTGTCTCTGCCTCCTGAGTGCTGGGATTACAGGCGTGAGCTACCTCGCCTGGCTTTTATTGGTACATTTTATGTACAGTTCACAATCACACTCAACATTGGGGAATTTGTACCAGTATATGACAGAAGTTAATTCTCATTTTTACCCATATCCCTACCCATCCTATAACCCCCCTCTTATATACTTGCTATTTCTTTCTCTTTCCAAATCATATTTATTCTTTCCCCTCGTTACTTTCCCCCACCACATTCCCTTTGAATATTTCCTATTTCACAAAATATGTCATACAGGGCCAGAGGATTAGCTCAGCGGTTCCGGCGCCTGCCTTGCAAGTGCAAGGGCCTGAGTTCGATCCCCGGTAACCACATACAATGCTGGGCGTGGAGACTCACGCCCACCAGCAATCAATACCACATACCACAGTGCCGGGCATGGTGGCTCACGCCTGTAATCCCAGCACTCGGGAGGCAGAGACAGGAGGATTGCTGAGTTCGAGGCTTGCCTGGGCTACATAGTGAGCTCAGAGCCAGCCTGACCTACAAAGCGAGACCCTGTCTCAAAAAAAAAAAGTCTGTCATACATTCTAAAACTCATTTACAACTATAGGTTCTTATATCAGAGAAACGATACAGTATTTACATATGTGTGATCTATTTCACTTATTAATGTGTCCTCAAGGTGTATCCATCTGCACATAAATGAATGAAACTTGTCATTCTTTATGGCAGAGTAATACTCCATTAAAACACATCTTTTTATCCATTCTCTAGTTGATGGGCATCAGAGTTGTTTCCAAGATTGGGGTATCACAAACTGAGCTGCTATGAACATGGGTGTACATGTGACTTTACAATATGATTCTTTTAATTCCTTGGGGTATATTCCTAGCAGTGGAATAGCAGGGTCAAATGGGACCTTTAATCCTAGTTTTCTGAGGAATCTCCACAATGGTTGCACAAGCCTACAATCCCACCAACAGTGGAGAAGGGTTCCTTTCTCCCTATAGCCTAGCCAGCATTTATTGCTGGTTGATTTTGCAATAGCATCCATTCTTTGTGGAGTGATATATCTCAGTGTTGTTTTCATCTGCATCTCTCGAATGACCAGTGATGTTGAACATGTTTTCATACGTTTCTTGGCTGCTTTGACTTCTGCCTCTGAGAAGTGTCTGTTCATTTCAGATGCCCATTCTTGAAGTGAGTCTTTAAACTTGGCGGGACTAATTTGTTTAAGTCAGCTACTACTATACAGATTCATTCCAATTCCAGTTAAAATCCCGTCACCATACTTCTCAGAACTAAAATAATCCAAATATTCATTTGGAGCTACAAAAGACCTAGAATAGCAAAAGCAATTCTAAGCAACCAGGACATGGCAGGGGGTATTACAATCCCCAACTTAAAACTCTACTATAAACCGACTGTGATAAAAACTGCATGGTACTGGCAAAGTAACAGACCCAAGGACCAGTGGAATAGATTAGAAGATCCAGAAACAACTCCGGATACACTAAGCCACCTTACCTTTGACAAAGGAGCCAAACATCCTCAATAGAGGAAAGACAGCCTCTTTAACAAATGGTGCTGGGAAAACTGGGTTTTAGCCTGCCAAAAACTAAAGCTAGGCTTACCTCTTTCACCATGTACTAAACTAAAATCACAATGGATTCAAGACTTAAACATTAAACCAGAAACAATAAACCTGCTGCAAAACAGGTTATGTAATACTCTTGGAAACATTGGTTTAGGCAGAGACTTTATGAACAGAACCTCTGTAGCATGAGAACTAGCAAAAGAATCAACAAATGGGATCTCATCCCACTGAAAAGCTCCTGCACAGCAAAAGAAACCATTGGCACCGCTAAAAGACAACCAACAACATGGGAAAAAATCTTTACTAGCTATTTGTCAGACAAAGGGCTACTGTCTAGAATATATAAAGAACCTATTAAAGGGTTTTAATTGGTTAATTGGTGGTCATGGGATATGGTGAGATTTGTACTGAAAAAAGTTGTTCTAGCTACAGTGTGATTGGGGATAGGTGGGGAAGGCAGATTCAATGTGGGATGAAGAGGAAGGGGGGGGGGCTCTGCTGTGTTCCAAGTAGGAAATGATGGAAGCTTGGGCTAAATTGGCGGTGGTGATGAAAGGACAGATTTAAGAGGCAAAATCAATAGCATGTGATGTTTGCACATGCCTTATCACCTTCAAGCTCCCTCAAGTGTGAATGTGACAGGAGCCTCAACATAGCATGTCCACTGGTGCATGAGGGAGTGGATCAAAGCAAAGCTGCATTTCTCTGAACAAACAGCCTTAGTGCTGGATTCCAAGGAACCTTTTCCAGCATGAGCAGACACCGAAAATGCACAACAAGGGAAGGAAACAGGCACCCAGGCTATTTTTAGCGGGCTATAGGAAATAGCCAACATTCTAATTTGAATCCTTCTCATTAAAACCCAGAGCCTAGTCTCATTTCGTTCTGGTTTCTAATGTCTGCAAACTTCTCTTTTCCCAGATAATTGACAATCGGCATTCCTGGAAGTCTTCTCAGCATTTCTACATAAATTTAGGAAATGTTAGGTTTGACACCGTCATCATGCTTGCCACCATGGCAAAAATCACAGCCAGAGAAACTTCAAGTGTGATGAAGTGGAACATGGAGGATAGTGTGGAATGACTGATTGTTTCCGAATGTCTTCTAGGGAGAGTTTCCACAGCTTCTGAAGCTGGGAGCTGTGGTGAGCGGGACTGGGTTTCTTCTTCTTTCTTTTCTACCTTTCCTCTCTACCTTCAAGTGATCTTTGCAGTTACAACTACAGTTTAATATTTTCTTTTCATAACAACAGAAACATTTTTAATGAAATCAGTTGAAATCATTTAGAACAGGCAGTGCCAGCTGATCCTCACGTTGGCATTCAAGTTGACCTGCGGTGTATCATTTTGCTTCTCTGAAGCTTGTTTCCTTCGTCTGTGGTGTGAGAAAGTTTTGGACTAGCTCATCAGTTTCCTAGCTTCCCCCATTCTGGTGTCACTCACAATACTGGCCCGCAGGCTTTACTTAACATTTATTTCCTTTAAACTAATGAATCTGTTCTGTTCAAGTTACTTATTTTTTCTCTAAGTCCTGCCATGTAAAACACATCATGGGATGGATGTGTCAATGGCTTTTTAAAAATATGCATAAATATGTACATAACTAAATACAAATAAATGCTTCTTGTGTGTATGATGAAATCCTCCTTATGCCCCCCCATGATAATATGTAGAAGCCACCCTGGGAAACTCTGGTGAGTCAGTATCTAAGTTTTCTCCCTGTTCTAACATCTTATTTTTCACATCTGGCAGTATCTACCCAGGCTTATTTCCCATGGCTTCTTAAAATAAAACCTCAGGTTTGGCCAAATCAGTATTCTTGCTGCTCCTTGTAGACTATATATGCATGCCATTCCCACCATCAAAAATCAGTAAGGAAATAGAAACTCTGGCACTAAATAAGAACAGATCAACAAAGGACAGAGTTAGGTAGATGAGCTACTTTTGACCAGTAAGCCAAGACAATCATCAGGGCATATAGCTATGGATGAGGGTCAGGTATAAAGAACTGAAGGACCAGTAGTGCATGGGCTATTTGTCTTGAACAAGGAGAGTTACCTTGCCTATGTATTGGGTAAATTTCTATGTTCCCCTGTGGTCCTTCACCTCCTCCTAGAGAAGAAATCCCCATTGAAAATTATTGGTAGTGGGGCCAGAGATTTAGCTCAGTGGTTCTAGCGCCTGCCTCGTGAGTGCAAGGCCCTGAGTTCGATCCCGGTAACCATGTACAATGCTGGGTGTGGTGACTCATGCCCACCAGCCATCAGTACCACATCCCACAGTGCCAGGTGTGGTGGCTCACACCTGTAATCCCAGCACTCGGGAGGCAGAAACAGGAGGATTGCTGAGTTCGAGGCTTGCCTGGGCTACATAGTGAGCTGAGGGCCAGCCTGAACTACAAAGCGAGACCCTGTCTCAAAAAAAAAAAAAAAAAGAAAGAAAGAAAGAAAGAAAATTATTGGTAGTTTATCATTCACTGCATTGAAATTCATTTATTCTCTTACTTACAATGTATTACATATTATGTATTATGTATTCCCTGGTGGTCAGTAGAGATGAAAAGACAGTTAACATATTTTCCCTCTCTCTGCAAGGATTAAAGTTTTGTAGGAGATGAAAAAGGAAATAGGTGAGGATAATAAAGCCTTACAGATCACCAAATAGATGTTCAGGGCATCTCGTGGCCATAAGACTGTCAATTCCAAATATTCCTAGGGAGTAGAATCCCTGAAACTTGAAAACTGAAGCTTGACTTCTAAGTCAGGTGGATGAATGGGCCAGGTAGGAGGGAGGACCCTTCTAGGAAGACTAAATAGGATGCAACTTAGTAGGGATGTGCCATGTGTATGGGGGATTTTATTTATTTGTTTGTTTGTTTATTTATATGAGGCAGGGTCTCACTTTATAGTTCAGGGCCGGCCCTGAACTCACTATGTAATCTAAATCAGCCTTGACCTTACAGGAATTCCCCTGCCTTTGCCTCCTGAGTGCTAGGATTACAGCCATGAGCCACCACACCTGGCATTGTGGTATGTTGTACCAGGGATCAAACTCAGGACCTTGTGCTTGCCAAGCAGACTCTGGAATCACTGAGCTATATCCCCAGCCTATGGGAGATTTTAATATCTGAAGTACCTTTCACTGGATATGGGGACTTAAGAAAGAAAGAAAGAAAGAGAGAGAGAGGGAGAGAGAGAGAGAGACAGAGAGACAGAGACAGAGACAGAGACAGAGAGAGAGACAGAGAGACAGAGAGAGATATGGAGACAGAAACAGGGAGACAGAGAAGAAGACAGAGAATTAAGAAGGATAGAAGGAGGAAGGATGTGGGAAATGAGAGTGGGGATATTTAGAAATATGCCAGCATTTCCAGCTTGGCTGACTGGATAATGCTGCTATTCTAAGAATGGAAGGCAGGAGGAAGGATGCAGTCTGGGGTATGGTGAGTCCCTCTGGAACTGCTTTTGGGGGCATGGTTATAGGATATGTATGGCATGGTTATAGAATATAGAGAAGTGATCCCTGAATTCTTTTCCCAGCTCTGGAATGTGACCTTATATAACTTCCCAGCTTCTCTGAGTCTTGTTTCTGTCTATGAGCTATGGTGCCTTTCACTGCTTGATTCCTTGTCTCAGAGAGCTATGAAAGCATTTGTAAATGTGTTCATAGATGTAAATATTTATGTCTTCAGGGAAGTGCAAGGTGTAAAAGCAGACTCAAGCACATTTAGCTCCTAAATATGCAGAGTAACTGGCTGCTCTGCTTTGTGACAGAACATCCAGCCAAGAGCCTTCTGCAAAACCACCAGTATCACTGCCCATTGTCCTCTGACCACGATGGCTGACTTCCAGTGGGACTAAAGTATTTTACTTTGCTATCCAATATCCCAGTGCGAGAGCCATCACTTTTCATTTTTTTCAAATCAACTTTTGCATCTTCAGTCAAAATGGGATTCCCATAAGATCACACAGTATTTTTATTTTATTGGTGAAATGAGTAGGTTTCAAACTACACAGGTGGAGCCAGCTGTGGTGGGAACGTTTGTCATCTCAGCACCGTGGGAAGCCGAGTTGGGGGGACTGTGAATTTGAGATGAGTCTGAGCAATTTAGCCAGATTCTGTCTCAAGATGTAAACAAAACAAGACAAAAACTAAAGAAGGGCTTGATCAGGAGCTCAGTACAAAGGCTCTGGGTTCAGTCCCCACTGCCACACACAAGCACACACACACACACACACACAACCACAGGTAGGTTAGAAATATTTAGGCCACCTAGCTTTACATAAATGGTACACTAATTGTCCTACCTCAGCTCAGGCAACTCCATAACACTCTAAAGCAGATGCAGTTCTCTGAAAATCTTTGAGATTGTTTTCCAACAGGATTGAGAAGATGAGCCTGGGCTCCAAATTAATCTGTGCTAATGGTTATCACATTCATATCATCCGGAACAAAGAATCTACTCAAAGACCTATTTTTCTCAGGTGCTGTAGTCATAACTTGCTGTAGAATAACCATATTCCTTGTAAATAAGGAAAGCTGTAGTGTCAATATTGGGGGGAGAGTCAAGGAGGAAGAAAAACTCAAAGATGAACAGGAAGGAGAAGTTAGGAGGGAAAATGATAGAAATATGAAAACATTTTGAGCAAGTAGAAAATAACCTCAAAATCTTTCCCATAATTCTGTCTTGCAAACTGAAATAAGGTCAACTTGGCAGTCACCTTTGGAATAAGCATTTCCAGGGAGTGTACTTCAAATGGTAATTTACACCCTAGGAGGAGTGAAGTGTCCATGTCTTCAGGCAGTATTTCCGGAATGGAATACAGGTATCACTCTTGGCATGAGATATCGTTGCAGGTTACACATGGGAAAATTCTCCTGTTTTAATAGTTGCCTATTTATTTTGGTAGGACTATCATCTTTGGCAAGTTACAATGGTTTATAATTGTGAGGATCTTTTGTCATCTAGCAGCTGTTAGATGCACCCTGCATGATTTCTTGTCTTAGGGTATCATTGAGTATATGATCTGCTAGAGCTACCTTGTTTTCTATTTCTGATACAGTATCTCCACAGTGGTCAAATCCCCTACCCATGCTTCCATTGAACTTTTCATATCATGTATCTCTTCTTGCTTTCTTTTCATAGCTCCTAATTATTATTGTTATATATTATTATTATTATTAATATTTTAGTTTTGGGGGTTGTTTTTTGAGACACGGTCTTGCTTTGTAGTTCAGGCTGGCTCTGAGCTCACTATGTAGTTCAGCCAAGCCTCAAACTCAGCAATCCTCCTGCTTCTGTCTCCTGAGTGCTGGGATTACAGGCATGAGGCACTGCGCCTGGCACTGTGGTATGTGGTACTGATTGCTGGTGGGCGTGAATCCCCACATCCAATATTGTCCTATGTGGTTATCCGGGATGAACCAGGGACCTTGTGCTTGCTAGGCAGGTGCCAGAAACACTGAGCTAAACCTCTGGCCCTTTGTTTTGTTTTTTTTTGAGATAGGATCTCACTTTGGAATTCAGGTTGACCCTGAACTCACTATGTAGCCCAGGCTAGCCTCAAACTCATGGCATTCTTCCTGCCTCTGCCTCCCAAGTGCTGGGATTTCAGGCATATGCTGCCACGCCCAGCAATACTTCCCAATTCTTTTCTGGAGTGGTCATTTATGTTTTCTATTGTTTTGTTTAACTCAATTAGTTTACTGTTTGATTCTTCTTTAAGCTTATCATTTTCTTGTTAAAAATCCTTTATCTGTTTAATTAAATCCTCTTTAATCCCAAGCATTTTATGTATCTGTTAATATTTCTTACTTTATGTCTTCAAACATTTTGTTTATTTGGTTTTTTATTTTTTTGCCTATAGCTTTCTTTTCTTCAGTGTTCACAAGATCAGCTTTTGGGAGTCAGGTTTTGAAGGATCTCTTGTTGCCTTGTTTCTCATTTTCTATTGTTATTTTCATTGTAGATATTTGTGCAAGGAGGAAAACTTGCTGAATCCATGCACTTTTGAATAGAATTGAGGCTAGATCTGCAAAATGAAACCAAAACACACCAAATATATATTATATATATGAAAGTAAAGTAGTGAGATAGTACAAGAACAATTCAAGAATATAATATAATTACCGCTCCAGCAAAACAACACCGGTAACGTATCAGCGGAGGTAAAACAGCTTGGAGGGTCTCAGAGTTGAGAGCAGTGTTTAGCTTGTCCTCTGGTAAAAGTGTTCCTTTGTAGTAGTGGTCCTGGTGCTCCTGGCTTGTGCTCCTAAATGCTTTCAGTTCATTGCTCCTCCTAAAAGTGGCTCTTACTCGGGGCACTTCCTAGTTCACATGGAGGGGAGAATTTTTTGAGGGGGAACCAACCTGTTCCAGAAGTCAGAATGCGGCCATTTGCACTTGCACAGGTCTCAGAAGGAGCGCTCAATTCCTCCTGAGAGCACACAGTGCATTTGGCATATTTTAAGGACATCTGGCTAATCATCCCCCCCCAGCACTTCCTATTGTGTCTTCCAGGCACATTCCCTTTTCCAAGCTTGCACAAGGCCACAAGCTCTATTACAAATAACCTTTACAGTAGATTGAAGTAAGTTTTGGCAGAAAAACTGTCCCTGTTGTGGAGGTATCTTTAATTAGATTCTCTTCTCCCTGTGATGTGTCCTTGGGTTCAATTAGGTTTTGGTGTTTAAAACCCATTTCAACCTATTAAGTGTAATATCTGAGAGTCTTTCTAATGTCCCAACTTCTAGAAGATCGATTCCAGCTCCACAGAGAAAGGAGCAAATGAACTATGGTAAGGTTGATGACATCAAGACAAACCGGATGTTGGCTACAGTAAAGCTAGTTAAAAGCAACAACTATGCCACCATTGACAATGAAAATCAGCAATAATAATACAGCAATAATAATACTCCAATAGTCAAATGTAAACGGGTTGTTGATATATTGCAAGAACCAATAATAGTTATAATTATGTCATCCCTAACATTAGAAAGAGATCTGCAACGATAATATAGATACAAAGACAAGCCAAATATTAATGCTTAATGTAATCAGCAGAAAGCAACAATTATATCACCATCAACAATAAAAAAATTCAACAATAATATGAAGTCAACTAAAAAGCTAAACACTGGTAAAGCTTAATAGTAATAAGAAAAATGGAAATGAGAAGGGGAAATGAGGACATGAAATTAGGAAAAGAAATAAAACAAAGATGAAAAAGGAAAAGAGATTAGGGAAAGAAAAAATTTGACAGTTAAAAAAGGAAACAAAGCTTATATACATAGCGGGTAGAGGTTGTGGGGAGGGCAGAGGGATGGGAAAAAATTGAAAATCAGGATGTATCATATACAGGTACAAATTCTCATTGTTGAATGTGATCATAATGTATGTATAAAATGTACCAATAAAATCAATTTAAAAATCTTATTGAAGAATGAAAGTTAATAGAGTTAGTAAAAGTAACAGAAAAAGACAAACAAGAAATATTTAAAAATAATAAAAGCAAAGAGCAAAAGATAGGAAATAAGAAACAAAACCAAAAACAGGAAAACAAGTAGTTCAGAAAAGTCCTTTGTATTTGAGTGAGTGGTTTTTTCCTAGGGCCTGTGGTATTGGAATTATCATATCTGGGTAAGGACAGTGAGTTAGCTTGGGCTTCTTTTGTTTCTACACCCATTTTTGTGTGGAGTGCTTCCCCAACTTTCCTGATGGGCCTGCTCAGGGAATGGTGTGGTATCTGCCTTAGGACAATAGTCACTCTTGTACTTCTTAGTGTTTGTGCCCTTCTGTGAATCCCAAGTCACTGCCGTCTCTGACAAGCTTTGCGGTCTGGCTTGAGAGGTGCCTCCCTTGTTCCTGATGTCTCTCTTCACAGTATACCTCAGGATACGGTGACTGTCCAAGCTGAGGTGAATCTCCAGTCATGTTGGCAGATGAGAAAAGCAAACAGACCACAGAGCCCAGTGCGAGGAGTGAGCAGTGCGGGGAGCTAAGCAGTCTACTAGAGTTAATGTTAGTACTTTCAGACCCAACGCCCTTAGGAGACCATGTGACCAGCTTGGCTTCTTACTGCTGGAGTGGGACTGCTGTGTCCTTGACAACCCGAGCTCACTGGTGCCTAAACTTCTCAGGGGATCTGCAACTGGCCTTCCCCTTTTCCACCGTTGTCTCTGTGGCTGTCTCCTATCCAGTCTCTGTGGTGGGGTGACCCTAGAGGTAAAGTTGTTCTGTAACTTCTGATTCTCAGAGAGGCTCATCCTTAAACACTGAACCCTTTTCTAAAATGGCTTCTGATTATATCACTTCCGTGGATGACTGTTGTTGCAGCAGTGCATTTCTTCTCCAACTCCAAGCTGACATGTGGAAGTCATCACTTTCAGAGTAAAATCTCATGCTGTATCTGCACCTTATGATAACTGGGTTTCTCCTAGGGCTGGAGTTGCCTGGCTGCTGTTTTTCTGAGGCTTACTTCCATTACCTGAGACAATACCTGTTCCCTAGGAACCAGGATTAGTGTTCCAGACTTCTCCATTGTTTTATCTGCATTGTCTACAGTTTCTCTGTAATTTCTAGTTTTCCTCTGGGCCCTTTTGCTATGGGGTGGCTCCTTCTAAAAATGATTCACCAATTAAATGTTACCAGGTTCTGGGTTTCTCGCCTCTCCCTCTGGAGTTAGATTCTGGGTTTTTCCCATCTTGGATAAAGAACTGGACAAAATGAGCAAAACTCAGTGGCAAAGTTTATTGGAGAAAGTAAAAGTGAAGAATGAAGGAGAAACTGGCTCTGCCGTGTGCATTTGGGCCAAGTAAAAGGAGAAAAAGTGAAATTAAACTACACCCTGGAGAAACCAGGGAGGCTACTGTGAGAAAGTCATGATAACAAGTTCTTTGTACATCTGTGTCTTTTTATGCTGTTCAAATCTTGAGGAAACCCATGAGAATTCTACAGCCAGGTCCTGAGAGGCTCAGACGTACATCAGGTCTAAGCTATCCTATTGGAAACCTGCTCAGATTCTCCAGAGAAGTCCAACTACAGGGCTTTGGGAGCTGTTCTCTGAATGTGTTCTGAAACCTTGTAATTAACAAGCCACACCTACTTCCTCTGCCAGCTCTGCACCATCCTAATCCCCTGTTTCACTGTCTTGATTCCAGGGGCGTTACCTCTTTTTCTCTTGCCTGAGTTGTTTTCCAGGTGTCTCAATTCCAGGTCCTGAGGAGGCTGTGTTTTGCTGCTGATCTCTACTCCACCATTTTTAATACTTTAAAGAAATGTTTTTTTTAATTGGTAGAATATATAAAAAATAGATCACTAATATAAGAGTGGCTAAAGTTTGGGAAACCGTGATCCTTATGTTATGTTTGAGTGGAGAAGTAGAAGGGAAGGGGAATAAAAATAGCCTGCATGGGAAAGAACCCACGTGGTTTGGGACAGTCTGCAGACAGTCAATTCTTCAGGTACATTATCACAAGGGTTTTTCTCTCATGAAGATTCTGCTCTAAAAATGCATACAATTCCAGGGGAGGGTAATATTTAAATATAATGTAAATCCATTGCTTTGCTTTTTTTCTTTTCTTTTTGTGGTGGAAATTGAACCTAAGGCCTTCACACTGAGCTAAATCTCCAGCACTTGGGAAAATTTGTAAAAAATTATTTATTTATTTAAAGACACATTTTTCACTAAGTTGCCTGTGCTGGGCTCCAATTTGCAGTCCTATTGCCTCAGTCTCCTAGAGTTCTGGGATAGCACATGTCTTAAGGGGCCACTGATCCTTTGACTAGGATGTCTGGAGGGACAAATGGTCTCCTGCACAATGTAGATGAGGAGACAGGATATTCACCACCTCATAGTTTTCTTGAGTCCTGAGGAGAGTTCTTCAGTGGTAATGAAGGAGAAAACATATTTGTAGGATTTTTCCCTGGACAAAGCAACTGGCTTGTCTGTTGGGAGATACCTTGTCACTAAGCTCTCCCTTATAGGCCTTATGGTCTTTGTTACGTTCACTGCTAAGTCTATATTCTGTAGCCCTGTGCTACATTTAAGGTCTTGGCTCCTCAGATGTGCCCAAGCAACTCAGCAATTTCATTTGTTCTCAGTTTTGTCACTCTTACATCCTCCCCATATGCAAATAAGGCAAAACTGTGCACTGTATTAACCAATGAGACCCATAAACTTTGTAAGATTTCTGGGCCCATATGTAAATAAAAAATGAAAACTTGTAAATTTTCAACTAATGGAGGAATACCAAGTACTTAGTTACTGTAACCCTGCCTCCTGAAAATATAAACAGATTGCCAGCTCTGATTGAGCAGGCAATCTCTTTGGGGGTGATCTCAGATTGACCTCCCAGTGTCAAGAATAAAGCTGTATAGCTCAGTGTGTGATAGCTAAATCTTGGAAACAACCCAAATGCCCATAAATTGGGGAGTGGATAAATAGGATGCAGTTTTTCTATAAAATGGAGTGTTTTACAGCCATAAAGAAAGATAAACTTGGGCCAGAGATTTAGCTCAGTGGTTCTGGCACCTGGCTGGCAAGTGCAAGGTCCCTGGTTCAATCCCTGGTAACCATATACAATACTGGGTGTGGTCACTCATACCCACCAGCAATCAGTACCACACAACACAGTGCTGCGTGTGGTGGCTTACACCTGTAATCCTAGTACTCAGGAAGCAGAGGCCAGAGGATTGCTGAGTTCAAGGCTTGCCAGGGCTACACAATGTGCTCAGGGCCAGCCTGAATTACATGCAAAACCCTGTCTCTAAAGAAAGATAAACTTGAGACATTTAGAGCTAAATGGATGAAACTTGAGGCCACACTCATAAGTGAAATAAATGGGACACAGATGTATAATACCATATCATTTCTCTGGTGTGAGAATCTGCAGGTGTAAATAAGGTCCAGAATGTATGACAGGTATTGTGAAACAGGAAGAAAATGTTCAAAGAGGAAGGGGAAGTGGGGTGGGGCAGGAGAAAACAAAGAAGGGAAGAAAAAATTTGATTGTACAAAGAAAAAAATGGAAACAAAGCTTATATATATGAGAGGTGGGGGCTTGAAGGGAAGGCAGAAGAATGGTAAAAAATAAGTCAAGATATATCATGTACTGGTACAAATTCTCAAAGAGGAATTTGATCCTAATGAATTCCCTAAATGCCAACAAACTCAATAAAGGAAAAAAAATGAATAAAGCTATACACTTTGCCTCGTGGACTCCTGAGTGTGTCTTCCATTTTCCTGAATGAGCTACATAGAGTTGCCTACACTAGCTGGGTCTTCGCTGCTCCAGCAGTACTTACAGACTGTATTATAGGTCAGCTTTCCTGTGGCTGAGACAAAATACTTAACACCTGCAGCTTAGCAGAAGCAAGGTTTATTTTGCCTCACACTTTTAGTCCATGCTTTGCTGTCTCTAAGGCAGAAGTACTGCGGTCAAAGGGTATGGTGGAGCAAACTTGCTCACCTCATGGCATTCCAGAGAAGAATGGGCCAGAGGCCAAATGGAGATCCTAAGGTGTGCCTCTGTGACCCATTCCCTCCAATTAGGTCCCACCTTCCAGTAGCCCATTCAGCTATGAACTCAGTGAGTAAGTCTCTTAGTCTAGTTGAGGTGATAGTCAAAACTAAAAAGATAACTTCAGTGAATTAAAATGATCTGAGGTCTTCTTGTTTTTTTTATTTTTGAGACAGGGTCTCAGTTTGTAGTTCAGGCTGGCCCTCAGCTCACTATGTAGCCCAGGCAAGCCTTGAACTCAGCAATCTTCCTGTTTCTGCCTCCCAAGTGCTGGGGTTACAGGTGTGAGCCACCATGCCCGGCACTGTGGTATGTGGTACTGATTGCTGGTGGGCATGAGTTACCATGCCCAGTATTGTTGTATGTGGTTATGGAGGATTGAACCAGGGACCTTGCATTTGCTAGGCAGGTGCCGGAAACCTGATCTAAATCTCTGGCCCCTGAGGTCTTGTTTTAATGTGGTGATGAGGACTTCTTGGGGACAGATTTGTGACTGCCCCCCACTAAGGTCTGCTACATAATGCAGGCTGACCTCAAACTCATGGTCATCCTGCCTCACCTTCCCAAGTGCTGCAGTTACAGACACACACACACACACACACACACACACACACACACACACACACACCCATGTCAAGGTGGGTCGAGACTGTTTGGTATATAGACCCTGTGGTATGGTTTGGCTCTTGAATGTTCTGCACAAATTGCTCAGAAGCAAGGGTTTTGGAAGATGAGATCCTTGGGTGATATTACCATCGATGTATAGTGAATCCACTGACAGATTCTACAGCAGAGTGTACTAGTAGGGAGAGGAGCCTGGTCAGAAGAGGTGGGTCACTGGGGCATGACCTGCGAATGTCTGTCCCTCTCAAGTTCCCCGTTTCCTCTCTGCTTCCTCCACAAGAGGCCTCTCCACCATGGTATTTCTGCACGTGAGCCTAATGACCACACATGGATTAAGTCATCTGAAACAGAACCAAAATGAATTTCTCCTTCTTTAAGTTGTAGGTATCTAGTATTTTGTCCTAGCAGTGACAAAAGTGACGAAGGCACCCTGCAAATTCCCCTGCAAGTACTGTGCTTTACATGTATGTAGGTGCTCAGTAAACCGTTGTCAAATGAAAAAACTAGCATGCCTGTGAAGATTGCCAAACATTTTGTAATTCTAGTTGCAAATGAGGGGAAGAGCTCAGGCTTGGAATTATACTGAACTGAGTTCAGGTCTCATTTCTACCACTGCCTTGCTGGATAACCTTGGGCAAGTTACTTAATCTCTCTGAGTCTTACTTATCAAACAGAGCTAATCAGTAATGTGCTGATAAATGTTATGCAGGAAGAAAAATAAAAGTCTGGCTTTATAGCACTGATTTACGTATGGGATGTAAATACTCTCATCAAGCTAACAAACCATTTCAGAGCTAACTTAAAAGATCCCTACACATTTAAAGGTATTCTCTAAGGAACCACCAGTCTCAGGTCACCACTGGAGGTGCTATGACCCCAACTTCTCAGGGGACATCAAAAATTCTTAGAGCACTTGCTTCCTGTTAAGCACTGTGCTTGGGTTATTTCATTTAGTTCTCATAGCAGTATATGGTAGTTACTATTATCATCTACACATCAGGGCTAAGGACATGGAGTGTTGGGAGTTTAAGGGGCTCATTGATGGACACATAGCTAGTTCTTATCCTTTTTACTACTGTAGACTGTCTTTCTTATACATTTGACATAGAACAAATGCTTAATTAATACTACTTTTATTCGCTCTTTTTCAATTTCTATGAAAAAAATACACTGGCAGGAAAATGACCCAAATCAGATCCTAGACATTGGTGGAAAGGTTTAGCTATAGAACAAGCTCCAAAACATTTGTATTTTTGAAAACACACATTTAAGTATTTAAGAAACAGAAGACACATACATGTACCCACACAAGATCCAAGTGTAGCTAGAATATATCAAGGATTAAGTTGCTATCTATTGGCCCATTTAACAAGCCAATGACTTTGAACTTCTTCTTCTTTGAACTGTATAAAAAAAGCATATGAAACTTCCATTAACTCTGGGCAGCCTCAGGGCTTGGGAAAGACCTCCCAGCAAATGGACCTTCTTTCAGGGCCCTGCTTCCTCTGCTATTTGCATATTACATGGTGGAAAGTGCATGCATGTTTCTGAGAAGTTGGCATTCCGTTATTCACTAAATACATAATATTTGCAGCTTGTGAACTATTATGTATTTCTGCTAGAGAAGTTCCCTGGTTTCCCCCATAGATATAGTCACAACTTGAGTGGAGGAAATTTGGTTTAGAGATTGCTGTTAGCAGTCATTCCCCTTCCACATCCTCTTGCCTGGCACGGCCAGCTCAGTGAGAATTGCTGGAAAGCCGGGTGCTAACTTGAAGGGAGAACAGCTGTGTAACCCACCTAGATCTGGCCAATGAGATTTAAGGGGCAGTGAGATATGGGGCTTCTGGGATCAGTTTGCGTTGCTAAAACAAAAACAAAAACAACCGACATACAGGAAGAAATCCCATATGTCTCAGTTTTTTTTACTTTGTTACCTGAGGATCACAGAGGCAGTGTCTGCTTGGATGAGGAAGCTGGAATTACATTCTTTCCTCTTCCTTTTTGTTAAATAAGATAAATAAGTATTTTGATTGGTTAAAAGTGTTTTAGTAGTATATTTGCAATTTTAAGCCCAAAACATTGTATCCAATAACTGAAATGGATTATCTAATCTATTAGAACTTGCCTGTTAGACCTCACAGTTATCAAAACCCCACTGAATGCAGTGGGAAGAATTCTGCTGTAAGGAATTCAAACTCCTAACCAGTGGGACTCCTGGAGCGAGTCTGTTACCTGTGAACAGAACGCATGGAGTAAGGGCAGGGGTGAATGGCAGATGTGTCCTACTCTGTTTCTCTCAGAAGCCCCTTCTCTGCTGTGCCCTCGGGACATTTTTAATACTCAAGTCAGCTGAATGCGAAGTTGCAAGCATCACATCCCAATGGGACAATGCACGGTGGAGGAAGGGGTCTTCTCCATACATGAGCCTCTTTACAGAGCTGAGAAAAGCTGCTGTTTGGGACAGAGTTCTTCTCTGCATCCTCTCCTGAACGGACCCTGGCAATGGAAACAAAGTTGCTCTAATTGTCACGGTCTGTTTTAGGTGTAACATGGCTTAGGGGAACCCACACCAACTACCACCTTTAGATTTTGCTTTTCTTTTCCTGGAGATTTTAAAATGAATCTCCATAAGTAGGCCAAGCACTAACAGATCTTAGTTTTGTGTTCAGTCTCACTCAGGCCTTGAGGAATGCCCTTTTTGTTCCTGGTGCTTAATTCCCCCAAGATAAAAGAATGAGTTTTTGTTTTGTTTTTTAAAATATGTTGCCAGTTTTTTTACAGGCAAAAAACAATCAAGACATGAACACTGTAGTTTTAACAGTTGCAACTATTTTACTTCTTGACTATATTTTATGCTCCTAAAGAAAACAGGCACCACTCCTTTAAGAAAAGCAGTTTAGTCCATTTTTGGCTGTTATGACAGAAAAACCACAGATGGGACCTTTATAAACAAGAGAAGTTGTTTGGATGTGCCACCTAGTTTGGGGTATTTTGCATTGTGTCTCTAGGAGATTGATACAGTGTGTACCTGAAACAATCACATCACAGGATCTTAGGATTCCTTAGCTTGGATGCTATAGCAGACATGCTTTTCTCTCATGGTGTGTAGATGCGGAGGTCAGGTGGGTGCTATTGAAGACAGAGAGAGCCAGAAAACCAGACAAAAACAGCAGCTGGAAAGGAATTGAATTAAGCTAGGCTTGAAGCCTGGCCTACCTCTCCCTTCCAGTTACATGGGCCAAGAACTCTCTTTAATGCTGATTGAGTTTCCATTAGCAGCAACTTACAGGGCCCAGAGGAGAGAAAAGCTTATGCTTTGTGTTTACAGGCTGAGGGAGAAACTGTCCTCAAGAAACTTTAGTAAATAGGTCTGTGTGTTTTATAAGTCTGGGTTCCTAAGGCAAGTATGTTTTATTGTCCAGGAAAGGAAACAAAATGAATTCTTTGTGCTTTTGAGGGTTGGAAAGAAAATTAGCTCAATTTGAAGTATGGATTCTCAGTGTGCAGGTCTGTGAGATACCAGAGCTTTAGGAATTCTCTAGAAGCTGAGCCCAAGGTCACTTGGAGAAAGCATCACTGAGGTGTAGGCTACATAGGAGCATAAAGTGTTTCAGCTGTTAGGTCAACCAGAATTGGGTAAGTGCCCAAGATAGCCCATGGAAGGACCTGATGGCCAGGGAGGGGGCCATGTCTGGGTCAGCTGGGCAGGGGAAGGAGAAGAGGGCAGTAGAGCTTGCTAAGATGAGGATTCCCAGGACACATGACAAAGTCCTTGAATAGCCTTTCAGGAAGCTTCCTGACTGAGTCTTAGGTGAGTGCACTTTCAGTATGCATGTCTTAGAGTACACAGGAGGTTAAGCTAAGAAAATTGATTCCTTAGCCAGGTTGGAAAATGGCTGAAAACAGGTTCCGAGAGAACACAGGATCAAGATTCCACCTGATGCAGAAACTGGATGCCTAGACTATCTCTTCAGGCTTACACACTCATGGGTCAGCCCAGTTAAAGATTCTGCGTCAGGGTGGATCTTAGGATGTTGAGTTAATTTCCAATGCTTCTGGTATTAGGGACACCTTTGGTGCTGCCAATGCCCTTAGATACCCTTCCTGACTCATGAGTTGCCCTATTTGCTTTGATGGCGTGGAGATATGGGCTGATAATAATATGGGCTCCAATACCATCAGAGCTCCCCAGGTCTGTTTGGGGTCAGATTTTATCACCTGAGAATACCTGGCAATGTCACACTCTCTTCTCTTGCCACTGCTCATTAAGTATGCATACATTAGTTGGCTAGGGAAATTGTTTACAAATGAAGCCTGGGACATTGAGTAATCAGACTTGTACGAGGTAAGCAACAAGGAGTTCAGGGACATGGGAAGCATCTGGCTTTCTTCTGTACCCTGGGAGCTCGCAGGGTTCTACATTTCAGCCTGGGCTGCACAGCTTCATGTGACCCATTTGTTTCTCCTATTTTACATCCTTCCTGAGTGTTCTTCACCTAAAAAAGCAATGCAGATCAAGCAACAGCAAGTCTCTGGAAAGTACTGTTAGCAAGAACACAGAGTTGGAACTGGGAGCACTAAATTTTATCTATCATCATTTTTCAGTGTAACCTGGGGTAATTTCACAGTTCTCTTCAGGTCTGTTTCCTCATCACAGCCTGTGCAGTAGAGACCTGCTGCAAAGAACATCATCTCTCCATCTTCTAACTTTAGCCTTGGTGTTTCCTTGTCAGTTGAAGCATCTCAATTATAGAGCCCTTCTGGAAAACCCAGGAATGTTTTTTTTTTTTTTTTGGCAGTACAGAGGACTGAACCCAGTTGTACTCTACCACTGAATCACATGCCCAACCCTTTTTATTTTTTAATTATTTAATTATTTATTTATTTTTGAGACAGGGTCTCGCTTTGTAGTTCAGGCTGGCTCTGAGCTCGCTATGTAGTTCAGGCAAGCGTCGAACTCAGCAATCCTCCTGTCTCTGCCTCCCGAGTGCTGGGATGACAGGTGTGAGCCACCACGCCCGGCACTGTGGTATGTGGTATTGATTGCTGGTGGGCGTGAGTCTCCACACCCAGCATTGTATGTGGTTACTGGGGATCGAACTCAGGACCTTGTGCTTGCGAGGAAGGTGCTGGAACCACTGAGCTAATCCTCCGGCCCCTTTATTTTTTTATTTTGAGATAGACTCTTGCTAAGTTGCCCAGGCTGGACTCAAACTTGGAGATTCTCCTCTCTCAGCCTCCTGGAGTGTAGGGATTACAGGTGTGCAGCACCACACTGGGTTTGTTATACATTTTTTTTTTTTTAATTTTTGAGACAGGGTCTCGTTTTGTAGTTCAGGCTGGCCCTGAGCTCACTATGGTGCCCAGGCAAGCGCCGCGAACTCAGCAATCCTCCTATCTCTGCCTCCCAAGTGCTGGGATTACAGGCGTGAGCCACCACGTCCGGCATTGTGGTATGCGGTGTTGATTGTTGGTGGGCGTGTTTCCATGCCCAGCATTATATGTGGTTACCGGGGATCGAACTCAGGACCTTGCGCTTGCGAGGCAGGTGCTGGAACCACTGAGCTAACCCTCCGGCCCTGTTATACATTTTTATATTAATGATTCTTAGATTTTTCAGTTTGAATTTACCTTATTTAGAAAATGCTTCTGACATATACTATCATAATGAAACTGAAGGCAGTAATCATCATTTATAGGCTTGCTTCCACTCACTACATTAAATCTGTTGCTAAACCCTGATCCTAAGAAAGTATTAGCCAATGGATTCCTTCTCCAAGTTTCACCTAATTTTAGGGCCCCTCCCCAAGAGAATGAAAATGTATAGTTTACTGGGACTTGGATTTACACCTGATATTCTTTATTTCATTGAAAGGAAGAAGATGTAGTGGTATAGTTTATCCCAAAATAATTTTGTGTTCCCATTGGAATGGATACAGTAGTTAAAAAAGAGGATATTTTATTTAAAACTTTCCCTCAGAATGAATGTGTGTGTGTGTGTGTGTGTGTGTGTGTTTTCTTAAACTTTGATCTTTTTCTACTACCTGGCATAATTTTCATTCCTGGTATATAACCTTGTTAAGCAATCTATCAAACTTAACCACTCTAGTAATTTCCATAGGGAATAGTTTGTTATCATCATCTTAGTCTATTATTTTATTTCTTAGGAATAATATGACTTCATAGAAGATATGCATTAAAGAGAAAAGCAAATATGATGTATGGTAAACAAAGCTGAATTACAGTGATAAAGGTTGGAAACACATCTGATTGTACACAACAGCTGTGACTTCTGGGCAAGTCCTCACGTCCCGGGTTGTATCAGAATGACCTGAATTACTCACAGAGCTTGTTATGGCACTGAACTTCAGCTCCCATTTCTAGAGTTTTTGATTCAGCTAATCTCTGTGAATGAGGAGGCTGGGTTTAAACCTGCTCATAATAAGAGGTGTGTGCATTAGGTGTAGTGGACAGACAAATAAGCACTTAATATTTGCAGTACCTTTCATGGGATAGGTCCCCTAAAGTAGTGATGGGGAACTTTGACTCACATTATCCAAGGCACAAACTTATAGGTTTGCTGACTGTCATCACAGAAAAATAATTTTCAGGACTCATCAGTAAGAGGTGTAAAGAGGCTTATGAGGTAGAATTTTAAGAAGACACACTCAAATAAAATAGAACATGAGCCTCAAGAGATAGAAAGGCCCATTCTCTGGGGTTGGAGTCTTTGTGTGTACTTGAAGTTGTCCCTAAGATGGATTTTCTAGGATCTGTGTTCCTAGTATGGGTCAGGCCAGTAATCAGGGGGCTATGAAAAGCATTTAAATGTATTTGAAGCTGAGATCTGCTCTCCTCTAATAGTGCACTTCTTGAAGATGGGGGTTGGGAGGAAGGAGTCAAATTTACTGATAAAAGGCAAAGTAGGGAGCTCAGTTTATAGTTTTATTGTCATTAATGACTTTGGGAATCTTTCCTGGAAGGAAAAAAAAAAAAGGCTTGAATAACTTGCATCCTGAAGCTGGAGTTTTTCTTAGATGTACAGTTTTAAAATTGTTTCCATGTCTCCTTTTTACCTCTTTTTGTTTCTCCTATCCTACCTCAACCATGACCAGGAATGGCTGTTCTACAAACAGTCCTGCAATCTAGACACTGCAACCCAAACCCCATATGTCTGTTGGGGCTGGGAGGAAGTTGCTTAATGTTACTTCCACTATCTCTCTAATCAACATCAGAGGGTGTTAATTACCATAAGATGCACAACAGTGAAATGAGTGGGTTCAAGATGTGCAACCCTATTTTTGCACAAACTCATAGTCTTACCTAGGCTTAGGTGAGTCCCTAACACCTGCGAATTCAGATGCAGGTCTCTGAGATATTTTTGTGTATAGGGTTGTCGGGAAGTTTGGCCTGGGGTCTCTAGGGGGTCAGCAATAATGGTTGATAATAATAATAATGGGGTCTCTAGGGGGTCAGCAATAATGGTTGATACATGCACACTGCTCTCTGGCAGATACATCAAAGAATCTCTACTCAGGGATCTAATTTTGGTGGGTGTTGCATTCACAATTTGTTGTAAAATAATTATTATTTATAAATGAGGAAAACTATAGTATTAACAGTCTGGGGAGAGGCAAGTTAAGGAAAACCTCCAAACAGAACAGGTCATGGGGTTGCTGATGAGGAGAGCTGACAGTTGCGTGTTCATGATGGCACCTCAGCTAAAGGCCAATTAAAGGGAAAGATGTAGGAAACAAAAGATTATTTGAAAAAGGAGCAAAGAAAGCATTTTGTGTTAACTGAACTGAAAAGCCTTTCTTATAATTCTGTGTTGCCAAAAAATCTACTTGGGGCAACCATTCTTAGAATAAGCAATTCTTTTTAGGTACTTTGAATGCTAACTGCCTGCTCATGTGTGTATTAAACTTAATGGAAACACTTATATCTTTCTGGAATTGAGGTTAAAACGCATCAGTGCCTAGGCAATGGTTTTCGGATATGCCCTCAAAAGCATAGGCAACAAAAGCAAAAATAGACAAATGGGATTGCATCAGACTAAAAAGCTGCACAGGAAAGGAAACAATCAACAGAGTAAGAAGAAAACTCTCAGAATGAAAGGAAATATTTGCAAACTACTTACTTGGTAAGAGCCTAAGATCTAAAATACGTAAAGAATTTAATAAGTAGAAAATAAATGATTCAATGTAGAAATGGGCAAAGAACATGAATAAATGTTTTGCAAAAGGAAGCATATCCATGGCCACCGGTACATAAAAAAAAGGCTCTATCTCACTATGTATCAGCCAAAGGAAAAAGAAAATGACAGTGAGGAGCCACCTCAGCCCAGTTAAAATTGCTCTGGTCAAAACAACGGAAGATAACAAGTGTTGGCAAGTGTATGTCCATTGTTGGTGGGAAAGTACATTGATACAGCCGTTATGAAAGATAATATGAAAATCCTTAAAAATATTAAAAATAGAATCCTTCTGTCATCTTGCAATTCCTGATCTGGATATATGCCCCATGAAAATTAAATCAGTATATCAAAAAGATTTCTGTGCTGTCATGTAACAACGCTCACAATTGCCAAGATATGGAGATAGCTTAAGTGTCCACCAATGGATAAATCTATAAAAATATATATCTACAAGATAAAATAGTATTCACCCTTAAAAGTAAAAAAGATGTATAAAACTGGTAGACATTATATAGAATGAAATAAGCCAGACATAGAAATACAAAAACTGTGATCTCACATGTGAAACTGCAAAAATATTGAACTCAGAATAAAAAAATTAAATGGTGATTAACAGAGGCTACGATCATGGCTGAGCTCCTGATGCCCCAGTTTGATGCCCCTTAAGAGGGACTAGCAAGTAACTATTTTGTGGGAGAAGAAGGCCCATGGCTTGTATCAGGATATCTGTGTGTGTGCAGGTCTATAATTTAACATATAATGAGTGATTTGAAGAGTTTCTCAAGCTTTTCCATCCTATTTAGCTCTCTGTAGCTAAACAGAGTCCCACCACAAGCAAGTCTCTAAGTTCCATCACTTGAAATACTTCTATATTGAAATAGTATTTTATTTCTCTATTTCCCAAATCTCCCCAAATGTAGAAATGATACAACTTCCTTACAGGCACGTCTGACTTAATGGGTCTCAACTGCAGTTCTGCTGTCCAGCAAATCTGCTCTGTCTCCTTGTTCTCCACCTTAGTCATAGCATAGTTTCCCAAGATTTTAAGGTTGGAATTATCTCTAACTCTCCCCCCCTACCTCTCTCGCCATTCCATTAAGTTTCATCAATAAAATTTGACCCCAAACTCCAACATTTTAACTTTGCCTCTGTCACTGTAATCTAAAACAAAACACCACTGTCTCTTGCCATGCTGGATTACTGTCCCAGCCACCCTCCTTGCTGCCTTCACCCCTACAGCATATTAGAAATGTAGCAACTAGAATTGAAATAGTAAATACTATGGCTAGACTTCAACTTCAAGTACTCTATTTCCTTTCATTATACTTAGCATCCAAAGTCTTTATGAAGGTCAATAAGGCCCTGCATGACGTGAGCTCTACATGTTTTTCAGAACTTATCTCTTCTTCTCTTTTGCTATGTGTTGGTTGTTATTCATAGAACACGTCAAATTCATTTCACTTTAAATCCTTTGCAAAAGTTGTTGCTTCTGTCTCAAAGTGCTTACCCTAGATGTCTCCACTTTCTTTAAGTCTCTGTTCCAATATTATTACCAGAAATGCATGTGGTAATGCTTTGCTCTAAAATAACATGATCTGGCTTCATTTTTCTTTATGACTGATAATTATTTACTTGGTTCTTCCTTCCTTCCCTTTCTCCTTTGTATTCTTTCATCTTTCCCTACTAGAATTTTAGCTCTAGAACAGATTCTTTGTTTTATACATGAATATTCCTACCACATAAACAATGCCAAGTAGTGAGAACTTAATGTTTGTGGAATGAATTAATAAATTTTCAAAAATATCCTAAGCACCTAAGCTAGCATCATTTCAGGAAGAAATCACAGAAATCCATGACTTTAAAAATATTCCATGGCTTTAAAACTTCTATTAAAAAGTGTAGCATACTTTTAAAGGATAGAAAAGTTGCACATAATACAGTGTTTCCAGATTCCTTGTTGACAACTTCCCCTCAAGCAAACATCTTACATAACTGAATTAGTCTGTTTTGTGTTTATATAACAAAGTACCCGAGGCTGGATGATTTATAAAAGATTGGCTCTGGTAGCTGGATGATCTAGATATCATGGCACTGGCATCCTTGTGAGGGTTCCCTTGCCTGCCTCATAGTGTAGGGGAGAAGAGGAAAGGGAAAGAGCCGAGCGCAGAAGAGATCAAGCACATGGTGTGGCCTCTCTTCGTAACAATCTTTCCTGGAAACCAATTCAGTTCTACAAGACCAGACTTATTCTTGGAGACCAGAATTCATCTATTCACAATTTAATGCCCTCCACTGGTGCCACCTCTTAAAGGTTCTGCCACCTCAACATAACTACACTGACCAAAACCCAACAAAAGAACCCTTGCAGAACAAGCCGTATCCAAACCATAGAAATAACCATGTACATTTGTTAAGCTCTAAAACATACATGCATACAAACACACTCACATGCACATTAGTGCTCAGATTTTGTTTGGATATTAGTAATTTTTCCATTAATGTTCTTTCTGTGTTCTAGATTACTTGACTGCATTTAATCATAGTATCTCTTTAGTTTCCTTCAGTTTGTCTGTTTCTCAACTTTTGTTGTTGTTTGCTTGTTTGACATGACCTTGACATTTGAAGCAGTATTTTGTAGATTACAGTCTGCTTTTTTTTTTTTTTTTTCTTTAGGCAGGTTCTCACTTTGTAGTTCAGGCTGGCCCTGAGCTTGCTATGTGGACCAGACAAGCCTTGAACTCAGCAAACCTCCTGCCTTTTCCTCCCAAATGCTGGGATTACAAGTGTGAGTCACCACACTTGGCATTGTGGTATGTGGTACTGATTGCTGATGGATGTGAGCCACCACTTCTGATATTGTTGTATGTGGTTACTGAGGATTGAACTAGGGGCCTTGCGCTTGCTAGGATGGCGCTGCAACCACTGTGCTAAATCTCTGGCCTATAGTCTGTTCTTTTTATTTGTTTGCCATAGAGGTCAATGTGATAGGATGCAAAAATCAAAAAACAAACAAACAAACAATAAAACTTGGGTTGTCTACTTAGGTAGGAGGGAGAAGTTCTACTATTCTATAGTGCAGTAAGGTGACTATAGGTTAATTCATGTATTTCAAAATTACCAGAAAAAAAGAGTGCATTAAGTTTCCTAATACCCAAAAATGATAAATGTAAGAGGAAAACAAGATTTTTAATTACTCTGATTTGATCATTACATATTGTACCATATACTGAATTATCATACCATGCCCCATAAATATGTACAATATAATGTATCTATTAAAAATTATATTTTAAAAAATCAGTGTCTTTCAGAAAGCCCATTAAAAATCTTGCTAGAACTTACTACTTTCTGTGGGTTCTGAGGTGAGTAATTTCTAGGCCCCACAATTTCATGAAGGGTATCAGGGACTTGGAGCCAAGAAGCCCTGGGCAAACTTTTCTATCAGATCACACTGGACATAGAAATAAACTGCTGTGATCAACTTAGTCTATTGAAGATCATTCTGGCTGTATGGGAATAGATCTTCCACTTCCAAATCATGGCTGCCATCAAGAGAGAAAACCAGCAGAGAAGGAGGAATTAGAAAGGGATTGGGGATGAGAATGGAATAGGCAATGAGTCTGGAGATCACAAGCCATGATGGATAAGAGTCCAAATATTCTGTATATAGGCAAATTTCAAATTGAGGATAATATAGGGGTATAGTATATCAGAAGTGTGATACTTACCAAAAGATGATGATGGGGGTAAAAGCATGGCATTTCCATTCAGTGAAATACTACTCAGCAATACAAATGAATGAGCTGCAGATACATATAAAATCATAGTTAAATCTCAATAATATCATGGTATGACAAGTAGAAGAAGCCTGATATAAAACACTGCATGCCATGCCATGCTATTTACATGAAATTCTAGAAAACCTTAAGAGCAGTGTTTACCAGCAATTGGGGGTGGGGGAGGTGATTGTCCAAGGCAAATGAGTGAAGTTTTTATTTTATTTTGAAATTTTCAGGGCCGGAAATTTAGCTCAGTGGTTCCAGTGCCTGCCTAGCAAGAGCAAGGTCCCTGGTTGATCCCAGTAACCACATACAACAATACCGGGAACAGTGACACCCACCCACCAGCAATCAGTACCACACATGCCATAATGTTGGGTGTGGTGGCTCACGTCTGTAATCCCAGCACTCGGGAGGCAGAGACAGGAGGATTGCTGAGTTCAAGGCTTGCCTGGGCTACATAGTGAGCTCAGGGCCAACCTGAACTACAAAGCGAGAACCTGCAACAACAACAAAAAATATTTTTATAACAAAATAATTGGAGAATAAAATAGATAATACATATGAATCATAACCTTAAAAGAATGCCCAAAATATTACTCAGAGTATAAATCAAGATCCTCTCTTGCAAAGAATCAGATAAAAAGCACAAAACTTTCCCTTCAGTGGACTAAAATAAACTAGTAGTGTAAGTGGAAAAATTAGCATATATAGTCAAATTTTTATTTTTGTTTTTTGAGACAGGGTCTTGCTTTGTAGTTCAGGCTGGCCCTGAACTCACTATGTAGCCCAGGCAAGCCTGGAACTCAGCAATCCTCCTGCCTCTGCCTCCGGAGTGCTGGGATTACAGGCATGAGACACCACACCCAGCACTGTGGTATGCGGTATTGATTGTTGGTAGGCATGAGTTACCATGCCCAACATTGTATGTGGTTACCAGGATTGAACTCAGGACCTTGCACTTGTGAGGCAGGTATGGGAACCACTGAGCTAAATCTCCGGCCCCTACTAAAATATTTTTTGAAACAACAGGATAATGAAGAATTATTTGAACTTCTCTTTACTTCCTATTCATCACCTCTCTCTCCTTCTCTCCCTGTCCCCCTTTCAGCAGAAAATGTTTCTCCTATCAGAGAAACTATGTTATACTTAAACTTGTATATTTGATTTATTTCACCTAATGTTATATTCTCAAAATGGAAATTTTTGAAGTAATGAAAATGTTCTATTAATGAAAGAGAATACTACTGTTAGATTTTAGATAATGGTGTGAAAGGGACAAAAGGCTATTACAGGAAACCTTAATTTTACAATGTATAGTGTATACTTTTGAGAAAGAGGACAATCTGTCCAGGCTTTTGTTTAGGCACATAGCACAAATTTCTATGTTTTTTTTAAAAATTGAATTATTTATTGGTACATTTTATATACACATCATGATCACACTCAATATTGAGAATTTGTACCAGTATATGACACGATTTAATTATCATTTTTTTCCATTCCCCTACCCACCTTACATTACAACCCTCTTGACTTTCTATATACATAAGCTTTGTTTCCTTTTTTTTTTTTTAGCCAGGGTCTCGCTTTGTAGTTCAGGCTGGCCCTCAGCACACTATGTAGCCCATGCAAACCTGGAACTCTGCAATCCTCTTGTCTCTGCCTCCCAAGTGCTGGGATTACAGGCGTGAGCCACCACACCCGGCACTGTGGTATGTGGTATTGATGGTTGGTGGGTGTGAGTCACCACACCCAGCATTGTATGTGGTTAGCAGGATCGAACTCAGGGCCTTGCACTTGCGAGGCAGGCGCTGGAACCACTGAGCTAAATCTCTGGCCCCTTTTTTTAAATTTTTGAGATGGGGTGTTGCTTTGCAGTTCAGGCTGACCCTGAACTCACTATGTGGCCCAGCAAGCCTTGAACTCAGCAATCCTCCTGCCTCCAGAGTGCTGGGATTACAGGTATGAGTCACCACACCCAGTTTGTTTTGTTTTTCAACATTGTAATTTTTCTTTCCTCTCATTACTTACCCCTACCCACTTTTCCCTTTGAATATTTTCTATTTCACAATATCTATCATACATTCTAGAACTTATTTATATGTTCAGATTCTCATACCAGAGAAGACATACAGTATTTACATATCTGTGACCTAGTTATTTCACATGAGTATATCCTCAAGGTATGTTCATTTCACTATAAATGACTCAAACTTATCATTCTTTATGACAGAGTAATACTCCATTATATATATATTTTTAAACCACATCTTTATCCAGTCTCCAGTTTGTGACACCTTACACTTGGAAAAAACCCAAATTTCTGTTTTTTTATTAAAATATTTTTATTGACTGTGTTTAATGGTGCAACATTATGGTTTTTTTTTTTTTTTTTTTTTTTTAGACAGGGTCTCGCTTTGTAGTTCAGGCTGGTCCTGAGCTCACTATGTAGCCCAAGCAAGCCTTGAACTCAGCAATCCTCCTGTCTCTGCCTCCTGAATGCTGGGATTACAGGTGTGAGCCACCACGCCCAGCACTGTGGTATGTGGTATTGATTGCTGGTGCGTGTGAGTCACCACGCCCAGCATTGTATGTGGTTACCGAACCACTGAGCTAAATCTCCGGCCCCATTATGTTTTGATATATATATATATATAATAGTATAATGATCACTACTTACCACTTACCATAGTTACCTTTTGAGTGTGTGTGTGGTAATATCATTTACTGATGGTAAATTTTTTACCTATTGTGTTTTTGTGTTAAAAATTAGTTATACGTTAATAGGTTTATTTCTGCATTGCGTGTGTGGTAAGAAAACCTATAATCTAGTCTGATAGTAACTTTCTAGTATTGATACAGTATTATCAACTAGTGCTCATACTTGTATGTTAGATCTCTAGATTTATTGATTTCACAAAACTGCACTTTTGTGCCCTTTGACTGCATCTTCACATTTCCATTCCTTCTCCACACCAAGTAACCACTGTTCTATCAGTTTCCATGACATATTTAAAAATTCTATATATAAGGTAAATCATCTATTCTTTCTATGTTTGGCTTATTTCAATTAACATAATGTGCTCCAGGTCCATCTATGTGGTCACAAATGCCAGAATTTCATTTGTAAGGGTGATTTTTAAGGGTAATTTCATTGTGAGCATGTATATGTGTGTACATAGTTTTTTAAATCCACACATCCATTGATGGACATGAAATTGCCTCCATATTGTGGTCATTGTGAATAATACAGCAATGAACATAGGAGAACAGAAATCTGCTCCTCATAAGAGGCAGTCTTTCCTCTGGAAATAAGGATTTCCAGAGAAAGATTATTGTGTAATATTTTATTTTCATTAAAAATTAATCTCCATATTATTTTCCATAATGTTTATAATAATTTATATTTCCATCCAACAGTGTATAAGGATTTTCTTTTCTCCATATCCTCACCAACACTTGTGTTTTCTTGTTGTGGCAGTAGCCATCTCAAGTGGGGTGATCTGATGTCTCATTGTGGTTTCAATTTATATTTTTCTGATGATTCATGATGTTAACCTTTTCATATACCTGGTGGCCATTTGTATGTTTTACTTTGAGAAATGTCTATTCAGGTCCTTTGCCTACTTTTAAACTGAGTTGTTTTCTTACTGTTGACTTGCTTTTTATTTTAGCTTCTTTTCAGATACAAGATTTACAAGTATTTTCCCTCATTTCATAGTTTGTTTCCTCATTCTTTATGCCATTTCTTTTATTATACAGAAACTTTTTACTGTGATATAGTCTTTACTTTTGTGTTTTTGCTTTTGTTGCTTGGCTTTTGTTGTGGTATATAAATAAATCATTGCCTAGGCCAATGTTGAAATTTTTCTCCTATGCATTCCTCCAGGAGTGTTATGGTTTTGAACCTAATGTTTATGTTTTTCATCCATTTTGAGTTAATTTACATATATTGTAAGAAAAGCATCCAATTTCATTGGTTTGGATGTGGATATTGGTTTTCTCAACATCATTTACTGAAGATAACTTTTTTACCTATTGTGTTTTCATGTGAAAAATTAGTTATATGTTACTAGGTTTATTTCTGCATTTTTCTATTCTATTCTGTTAGTCCATACGTTAGTTTTTATGCCACAATCATACTAATTCAATGACTATAGCTTACAAGATCAACATGGAAAAATCATTTGCGCTTCTTTAGCCAATAATAATTTCTTAGAAAAATAAATCAATAATATAAATCAATAAAATAAAATAATTTTGATAGCATCAAAAATAAAAATTTAGGAATAAATTTAATGAAGGATGTGATCATTTTATACACTGAAATTTGTAAAATATCAATGAAAGAAAATAAAGAATGCATTGGAAGAATTAATAGAACTAAAATATCCATGGTACCCCAAGCAATTTAGAGATATAATACAATCACTATCAAAACTCCCATGGTACTTTTTACAGAAATAGAAAAAACAATTCTGAAGTTCATATAGAAGTGCAAGAGGTCCTAATTAAGCCGTGTTATATACTGGTACAAATTCTCAATGCTGAGAGTGAGCATGATATGTATATAAAATGTACCTTTATCACAATTTAAAAAAAAAAGAGGCCCACAAATAGCCAATGCAATCTTGAAAAAGAGAAGCAAGGTTAGAGGTACTATATTTCATTTCAAATTGCATTATAAATTTCATTTTTATGTTCTTTATAATATCAACACAGAGTTAGCAAGCACAGAACTTGAAAGATGGCCAAAAATATTCTTTCAGCTGAGCTTTGGCTCTTAAAATCCACAAAAGGACTTAAATTAATTAAAATATGGTTCTTCTTAAGAAGAAAGCTTTGCCATTTACAGAGGGCATTATACATTCAATTATACTGTCTAGATTTTGTGGCTACTGTCTAGTTTTTTGACTGACATTTGACTCAGTAAGAGCTTTCTTTTGTTGAAGTACATTTCTTCTCTTCTAAAAAAGAATGCCCATAATTTACTATGATCAACCATTGGAATCCTAACACCTCACAGGAGAGAGACAAAGATAGGATTGAAGAATATATTGTTTTTAAGTGAACCTGTACAACCCCGCAAGTCACATCATTTGCTTATTCTTTGATAATTCTGTCTGCAAGATCCTTGGAGCCAGTGCTAGAAAATTGGATCTAGGAAGCACCTAAATGAAAGAAGTTGTTTCAAATCATAGTAAACAGCTTTCCTTGGTTATTTTGGGCCTTGCATAACTTTTAAAAACCTTGATATTGTCAATGTAAATTTTTGCCCATATATATTGGTGGTACATGTACATATTATTTCATCCTGATTATTAAGCACCGGGATTTGTGAATATGCATTTCACTGTGACATAACATTACTTGCACTGGGCATGGTGATAAATGCCTATAATTCTAGTACTCTGGGAGGGTAAGAGAGGAGAATTGGAAATTTGAGCCAAACATAAGCAATTTAGAGATTTAGCAAGACCCTAATTCAAAATAAAACTAAACACACACACACACACACACACACACACACACACACACGAGGATTGGTCCTAGATTCACTCTCCCACAATTGATTAAAGGAAAAAAAAAATGGGCTGGAGGTTTAGCTCAGTGGTTCCGGTGCTTGCCTGGCAAGCACAAGGTCCCTGGTTCAATCCCTGGTAACCACATACAACAATACCAGGTGTGGTGGCTCATGCCCAAAGGCAATCAGTACCACATGCCACAAATGCCGGGTTTGGTGGCTCAGACTTGTAATCCCAGCACTCAGGAGGCAGAGGCAGGAGGATTGCTGAGTTTGAGGCTTGCTTGGGCTACATAGTAAGCTCAGGGCCAGCCTGAACTACAAAGTGAGATCCTGTCTCAAAAAAACCAAAAAGAAAAAAAAGAAACAAAAAAAGTTACTTCTGAAACTCAAAACTTTAGCACCATGATAGAAGCACATCTACTCCCAAGCATATGTTGATTTTCAAAACCATACATTATATGTTAATTATGGAAACAGCAAAATAAAATCCACTTTAATTAATTAATTTTTGTTTGTTTGTTTATTTATTTTGAGACAGGGTTTCACTGTGTAGTTCAGGCTGGCCCTGAGCTCACTATATAGCTCAGGCAAGTCTTGAACTCAGCAATCCTCCTGCCTCTGCTTCCTAAGTACTGGGATTACAGGCTTGAGACACCAAACCTGGCATTTGTGGCATGTGGTACTGATTGCCAGTGGGCATGAGCCATCACAGCTGGTATTGTTGTATGCAGTTACCAGGGATGGAACCAGGGACCTTGCACTTGCTAGGCAGGCAGCAGAACCACTGAGCTAAATCTCCAGCCCTGTTTATATTTTTTTGAGGCAGTGTCTCACTTTGTAGTTTAGACTGGCCCTGAACTCACTATGTAGCCTAGGCAAGCCTTGAAATCACAGCTATCCTCCTGCCTCTGCCTCCCAAGTGCTGGGATTACAGGTGTGAACTGCCGTACCTGGCATTTTGGTATGTGGTACCAGGGCTCGAACTTGGGACCTTGTGCTTGCCAGGCAGATGCTGGAACTACTGAGCTAAATCCCTCACCCAAAAAATCCACTTTAAACAAAAATTAGCTACCCTGCCATAGAATTTTCCTGAGAACAAGATTATGGAATTAATAAAGAAATGGTGGAACATTCTATGCATGAAGCCTCCTAACAAGTTATGGTTCACAGGTTTTTGTTCAGAAGTAAATTTCCAGGTCCCATCAGTAGAAATCTGGATTTAGCTGGTCTGGAGTAGAGCTCAAGAATCTTTATTGCTAAGTTTTCAGCATGTAATCACCTCCCTTGCTGTGATGGTGATGCTGTGGTCTATGACTCACCTTTGCAGTGTAGACACTTTTCTAAAATTTTTATGAGGACAGTTTTTTTTTTCTTTCAGAGCTTAACAAGGGCAAAACCAACCCTAAATCTTTTCTACTTTTATTTCCAAAATGCAAAGAACACAATCATTGATTCTTGGATAAAGACTAAAGAGTGAGGGAGAGAAGCTGCGTAGGTTTGGCAAAAAGTCAAATGTCACCACCAATGCACAGTCTAGGCAAATGGCCCACAGGGCCCAACTTCATTATCCTCACCCAACTCACTGCCGTATACTTGTGCATCAAAGCAGCGAACAGCCTTTTCATCCTCACCTGTCAACCCAGTCATTAAAACTAAATCGCCAAGCCATGTCCTCTTCTGTTTAGTGTGTCACCCAGTTCCAGAGCTTCACCAGGACCCATTCTGCCACACACTGTCCTGCAGCTTCTCATCTGTTAATGAAAATAATCAAAAGACTCAGGATTTTACCTACACACATATCTCATTCTATACTTTAGATGAACTATATACAGCATGCTCTTAAGAAATAATTGCTGGGTGGATGAGTGAAATCACATATATATATATATATATATATGTGCACACACACACACATATATATACATATATATAGGCATAAGAAGTAGTAATATATATATATATATCCATATTTATTCACCAAGTTGTAGATCAAGTCTTATTTTCAGGACAGCTAATAGCAAGATGATTCTTAAAGGAAATCCATGGTGAACACTTTTGAAAAATTTTAAACTGTTTTTAATAAAAACAAATTATAGAAAAAATACAAAAGTGGTTCACAGAGCTCTTTTTCAGCCTTCATTCAGACGTTAACATTTTTGAACCACCTGAGAACAGGCTGTGAGAGTCAGCTTTCCCTTTCTGTGACAAAATATGAGAAGAAAAAAATTTAAAAGGAAGAAACACTTATTTTGGCTCATGGTTTCAGTCTATGCCACTCAGTCCATCTCTCTGGGTCTGTGACAGCATGTTACATCATGGTGGGGAGAGGAGACTTTTTGCCTCACAGCTCCAAGAGGGGAGAGAGAGATCAGGGTTCCAGTATCCTCTTCCAGGGGAGCCTCCAGTGACCTAGCTTCTTTTTGATAGGTTCCATCTCTTAAATTTTCCACCATTTCCTAATAGCCCTACAGGTAAGGGCCACACCTTTAACACATGACCTCTGGGGCACATCTCAGAGCCAAACTATAGTACCCCCTTTACCTCTTCCTACTTCAGGAAGTACTTCCTACAACAAAGACACTCCTCTATGACTAGCCTACAGTGTCTATGATATAACACGGATCTAATATAATCCCTTGAATCTATAGAATCTATTGAAATTGCTTGGATTATGTCACCAATATAATTTACAGTTAGGTCTTGGACCTCATTTAATATTACTTGATGCATTTAGCTGTCCTCTTTCATTCTTTATTTTCATAGTCCTGACATTTAAAAGACTATTTACTTGAATTTCTCTCAGTTTGCATTTGTCTGATGTTTCCTTATGAGTTACATATTTAGGCATAAGAAGTAGTAACCAAAGAAGTAACTTGGGAAGAAAATTTAAGCATCTCCACCCACAAGGATGAAGAACGTCCACCAGTTCATCTATTTTTGAAGGCATTTTACCCTTGGAAGCATTTAGGTAATTCCAAGGTCCTCTGGTACACCACCCGATGACCTAATAAGTTCAAGAATTTATTCTTGGTATTGATAACATAGACAATGCCCATAAATCCCGCGTCATCACCCTATACCAATACTCTCGTTCAGTTGTAATCCCCAAATTCCTAAACTTTTAGTCCCAAACTTCCACTTGTCTTTAACTTTTTCCTTCTTTCCCAAAGAGTACTACTCGTGTACTTTTTCTAGAAAGTTCTTTGGTGGTATTTTGAGATGAGAACAATAAAAACAAAACAAAACCCACTTTAAAACACAGGGTGTGGTGAAAACATTGACTAAATAAAAATGATGAGGTTTGTAACAATATCGCTGACGATCACGGTGGCCCATTTCAATTTAGAGGGCGCCAGTTGCACGTCAGAGAGGGATTGAGAAGCTACCGGGCGGGCGCGGCGCCCGGGGCCCGGAATCTCTCAGATCACCTTGACGCCACTAAAGTTTCCGTACCGGGTCCAGTTTAGAACTGACGAGAGAAGCCTCCGCCCGAGAAGCCTCATTTTGCGCCGCTGCAGCTACAGTACCAGGAATTCTAAATTTTCTCCTTCTGGTCGGCCTGGGGCGCGGCGCTGCGGACAGGTGAGCTGGGCAGCGGCTGCCCAAGGACGCGCCCTGTGCTTCGGCCCCGCCCGGTCCTACGCGGTCGCGGCCCAGGTGCGGGCGCCAGGTGCGCGGGGCGGGCGCGGGGCTGCAGCTCCGCTCCGCACCCGACAGCGGGCGCCGCTGCGGCAGCTCGAGGGCCGCGGCGCGCGGCGGTTTCGCGAGTTGGGGCAGCTCCTTGCGCTCGGCCCTGCTCGGCGCCGAGAGCTCCGCCCGGGCGCCGGGGCCCCCGCTGTGGGAACCCGGGGCGTCGAGGGGGCGGACTGGCCTCCTCGCTGCCCGTCCGCCCCGGAGCGCGGAGAGCCAGGCCGGCCGGAGCGCGCTGGAGACACCCGAGCGCCCCGCGCCCGGCACCATGCGCCGCGCCGCGCCTCCTGGCGGGCCCGGGGCTCCGCGGTCCGCGCGCTGAACCCCTGCGCTCGCCTCGGCGGAAACTCCGGAAAGAGGCGGCGAGACGGCGGCGAGCGGTCTGGAGCTGTCCGGACTCCCTCCGCCCCCAGAGGTCGCCGGGCCGGCTACCGGCTCCTCCGGCTTTACCATGCACCCGGCGCGAGCTTGGCTTTAGGGAAATTCCGAAGCCAGAGAGTCAGAGCAGTTCTTTGGTTGCTAAGGTAATTGTAGTTGTGACAAAAAAAAAAAAAAAAAAAAAAAAAAGGGCAAGAAACTAATGGGGGGAAAGACGGTCTGCGAAGGCATCGCCCCCACCCCGGTGTGTGCGTCGGTGTGGACCGGTCCGCTCCGGCGGTGACAGGTGCCGACGTGTGTCTGGTTTGGGACCGTGGAAGACGAGCTTACATAAGTGCCTAGGCGAGCTGCGTGCGGACTTGTGTGGGACGGGTGCAGGTCTGCATATAAATCATGCTTCTGCCTCCTGGGTGCGAAGAGCTCGCCCGCCGGGACGAGGCAGCAGAGCCCGGGTGCTTCCGCGGTACTTCCGAGTCCGCCCATTTGGTGGTCGCAGGTAGGACAGCTACCTCCGAAGCAGACGTTCATGAACTTTTTTCCCCCCGAATAAGCTCGTCCCTTTGTGGTTTGGAAGGAAAGAGAGCGAATCTCCGTGGTGAGGCGCGGGAGGCCGGGGTGAGGTCCGTTACTGGGGAACTGCAGCAGGCAGGGAAGCCGCAGGTATTCGCTCTGAGAGCAGATAGAATATGTGTGGGGACCTGTTTACGCACACTTCCGGCCTGCCTTCAGAGTGGCCCAGAAAATTTAATTTTCCTCAGAACGAAAGCTGCTGTATTTTTCTTCTTGTTGTTGTTAATTTGATAGACATGGCGCGTTATTTTCTTTAGTTGAGACTAGTGGCATTTGTATGCTATATATTGAAGATATTTTGAGGCTTCTGGTGGCTTGAAATTGTTCCCTTAGCATTTTTATCAGGGTTTGGGTGTTGGATCTTCAGGTAAGTTCTGATCAATATCTTTTAGCAGCCCCATAGTTAAACTGCAGAGACAGTGATCCTTTTTTTTTTTTTTTTTTTTCCTTTAAAGGGGATGAGAAATAAAAGAATCAGAGTTGGGATTGTAAGGATCAGACTGGCGCTAGGAAATAGGCTATAATTTGTGTGTGTGTGTGTGTGTAGTTTGTCAAAAATTGTTAAACTGAATGACACCAGTTCAGCTGCTTAATATGTTGTCAACAAGGCTCTTGTGGAACAGTTTCCTAGGCAGGTGGGAAATTATACGGAATGGCAATTGCTATTGCTAGGAAACTTTGTGTGAGTTTTATATCTTTAGTCTTAATAATTTTGTAATGGGTGTGGCTTCTCCATGAGAGAAAGTAGAAAACTGGGAAATTGGAGACTCTTTGGAGAGACACCTTTTTAAACCAGCTCTTTGCTGAGCCAGGAAAGCCAAGTTGATAAATACTTTTCGATTTTCCTGACACTACTGGTAAGGCACATGGTTATGTGAAATGGTGATCTCAGGTACTATCGGATTTGTAGAATCTGTTCCCAATAACTCATCCTTTCCAGAAAGAGGGTGCAAATACTAGAAATGTTCAGCTATTGTGAAGTATTTTTTGAAGGAGATAGCTACTGGTGTTTTCTTTCCACATTTATCTCATTGGCTCTTAACTTTACTTCCTGTTTCCTTTAAGAAATTTCAATTAACATTCACTGAATTTATACTGCTGAGAGGGTCATTATAACAATCCTGGTTTTTCTTTGAAGCATTTTGTCCTATCAAGTGAAATATTACAACAATGCTTTTGTGGCAGAAATGTTTCCTTAAATGAATCTTATTATTTATTTTTCATTTATGGAATAAGATATCCAACATAAATATCTGAGAAAATAGTTCTTGAGAAAGAAAAAAGAATCAAGGATATTAGGGACAATGGAATTTATTGATAATTCAGAATGTCTTATTGTCCCATCAGGACAATATTTTGAGGAAACAGTAGGATCCTTTTGTATGTTACCTTTCTGACCTTCTCCTGTGTATTTTATCCCCAGAACTCCTAAGACTTTGCCGGGAATGGCTAAACATTCCATTTTGAGCCAAGAGTTAATCATCAGGGAGATAGAAGTATGGGGCTGCAACTGACATAAACATTTTTTAAGAGGGATGTTCTCAGGGATACCAATACTGGGATTAGGTTTTCCCTTAGATTCACAGTTAGCTTGTCTTAGTTCTTAGTGCTTTGAACCTAAGGGTGCATTTAACCTCTTCATTTTCAGGGCCACCTGGAAAAAATGTATTTACTGAATTTCATTTGCATTGTAACATATGGCATGACATAAATAATTACTATACACACTGTCGTACTGCATGCAAAAGAATAGAAATGTAAAAGAAACTTTCAAGTTGAGTGATATAATATTTCCCAAAACAGTTTTACTTTTTTTTCTGATTAGAAAAGTGATATTTAGTTATTGAGGGAAAAATCAAGAAAATACAGAGAAAAAAAGAGAAAGATCATCTATAATCCCCACAGATGGGGAACCACTACTAACATTTCTTCAAACTACATTCAGTCACATGTTCGTTATGTTTGTTCCCCTTTTCTCCATTTCTAATCTTATAAAGAGAACTATTTATTAAAGGTTTGAATTATTACTGCTAGTTTACTGGGTGATTTTGATCAGATTCTAATTTTTTTAGTGATCCTTATTTTCATAGAGAGCTAGTTGTTGCTTGGTCAGTCCTGTGGAAACTAATGGTTGTCATTTGGGCTAGCAGTACCTGGGGTGCCCTCATCAGCATCAGAGGGGCAGCAGAGAGAAACGGCCATTTGGGGCAGGAGACCTGAGTTCTCCAGAGTGCAGTTTCTCCATCTACTTCTCCCATGGCCTTTGACCACTGGGCCTCTGTTTCCTTGAAAGACAAATAATACTTTCAGATTTAGCTTGGTAAACTCATGGCATATGTGTTGCTTTGACATTTGATGAGGATGATCTTCGTTTGAAGAGTGCTTATGCAGACAGCTGGGGTTCACCCCCAGAGTTTCTGATTCAGGCAGCCTGGAGTAGGGCCTGAGAATTTACATTTCTAACAAGTCACAGATGATGCTGACTGTGCCACTCTGGTGACCACACGAGAGTTACAGGATAAGCTCCTTGAGTCTTTGTGGCCAAAACAGCCAGCTCCTTCCCCCCTCAGTTCCCAGCCATGTACCCACCAGTTGGTGTTCAGTCAACCAGTCAGTTAACTTCATAGGGAGAAAGCTTTCTAAACAGATCAAGCAAATAACCATCCAGAATTTGAGCCCATGAAGTCGTAATAAGAATAATTATTAGTCATAAAGCCTAGTTTTTCTCACTGCAAGCAAAGCACAAACGCTTATGAGTAGGCAGTTAAAATGAACATTAAACTTAGTGAGTTATGTTAAAAATAACTAGGAGTATCTGTTTGAAATGTTGCAGGCCGTGAAGCTTAGCAAATGCTCATAGGTGTCTCACTGAGACCAATAAGAGTCAATTCATTTTCTGCATGCAGTTGGCCCTGCCTCTCTGTGGGTTCTGCATCTGCTTACTCAATCAACTGCAGATAAAAACATTCAGGAAACATTGCATTTGTACTGAATATGTATAGATTCTCCTCATCATTATTAAACAATATAATTATATATATAACATTTTCATTGTATATGTTATTGTAATTAAGCTGGAGATAATTTAATGTGTAAGAGAAAAATTTGCATAAGTTGTATGCAAATACTGTGCCATTTATGTAAGGGACTTGAGCAATTTGGATTTCTGTAGCTGTGAGGAACCTGGAATACTAAAGGATGACTGTGTTCCAAAAAAGGACAAGGGAAGTTCACTAATGACTACCCTAATTACCAAAGCAACTAATAAAGCGAGCACTGACAACTTTGTTGTCTAACCCTCTCAAAAGGCACAGTAATGCTCATTAAAGTACCATGACCATTCTATGAGATAGGTTTCCATTTTATGACAAAAGAAACTAAATTTAGTCAAATTAACCTGGGTGAATCCACAAAGCTAGTAAGTGGCAGCATCAGAAATCAGATCCAGAAATCTTTACCCCCTTCCTTCTGTTGACAGTGAGCAATTATATTTGATAGCTTGGGGATTCCAGCAGGCTGAAACACCTCATTTAGAATTTTTGATCATCTTTCTAGTACTACTTTGGGGTCATTTTCTTCCGCTCAGATATTTGAAATGCGAGGTATAAAGAACACTCATTTTATGTGTGGTGGCCCTAACAATATGTAAATATTTGACTATGAACCAATAAGAGGCTCCATGAGTGGCAATTAAAATGAGGTGCTACAATTACATGAGTTGCCTTGCTTCTCTATTTGGAGAAACTGTCAAAGGACAAACCCTGTTTACATTTTCACATGGTAGATGTCTTTGCTCACTAATATCTGATTTCCTCAAGAGGATATTTTCTTGCCCAGGTAGAAGCATACATTACACAGAATATGCTGAGAGATGGCCTACTACATGGACTTGAGTTACAAGTAGAGTTCACAAGTCACTTGTGATCTGGTTATCCCCAGGCTACTATCATTTGCTCTAAAAGTAATATTAGAAGCATCTAAAAACTCCATTTGTTGTTCTGAACTCCAGGTTGCTCATCTATAGCATAAGAACAAATATCTCACCTTCCTCTTAACTCTGTGTGACTATGAGGACATAGCATTGTGTGTACAGAGGTCAAGGAGTGGGACATGAGAGTTCAAGATGATACAGCTGTTATGACACAATATCAGTTTTCTAATAATTTTGACAGTAAGCCTGTTGGGAAATAGATACGTCAAAGTATGGCTTTCCCCCCTTTTTTCTTGAGGACTTGCTCCATCAGTCTATCATTGGAGGAACTCCTAAGTCCCTGCAAGACTCCTGCTCTGTGCTTCTAACACTGGGATCTGAAGGGAGCTGTAGAAAGGAAATGGTCAGACATCCAAGCAAGAGAAGTACAGAGTGGGCTAGGTCTTCTTTGTGGTAACCGGGGATACTTCCATGAACCTAAGAGGTTGTTTATCACCAGGAAGAAAGGCAAAACAAGATGTACAACAGTGATACCTCTTGACTCAGAGTTCGACCCTTCTTGGGGAAAATCCATGTGTTAATTTTTCTATATCCTGGGTATGTATTTTGGTGCTTGGCAGGTAGTAGGTGTTTGGCAAATGTTGGCTAAGTTACTGATGTTCAGAGTGACAGCTGTGGGAAGGGGTAAATGGGAAGTGTGGCTTAGTGTTGGTGTGGACACAGGGTTGTTGTGGCCCAGTATGTGTGGACAGCCGTGGGTGTGGACACAAGTTGTGAGTAGTTTTTGCTTTTATTCTGACGTCTGGCTTGATCTACTTCCGATTCATAATATGGTGAGATCCTCATTTTGATTCATAATTATAGAGAAATGTTTGTCTCCTTCACTGGACTAGGGATTTTCACTGTTTCCCTGGATTTTTCTTTTCTTCTTTTTTTTTTGGGGGGGGTACCTTAATTTTATCTGCACATCCAGCATAAAGCCACACACAATAGTAAATGCTTGAGAAAGCAGTAGACTTGTCATAATGGACTAATTGTGGTCTGATCTTAACAAACAACAACCAGCATATGTAGAACTTTTTTTATAGGTGAAAGGATCTGGAAGAGGAAGGCTTGGAAAATAGGAAGAAATTTCCTCAGTGAGTGAGAGGATAGGATTTTTCAGATGAGAAGTGTTGATAATAACTGATTATTGAATTGATTTTTTACTTTTAGAGTGGAAGCTAATATAGTGGGCTAGAGTAGTAGTAGAGCTTGTGCCTAGCATCTGTGAGGCCCTGGGTTCAATCCCCAGTATGCATGTGTGCATGCAAACCCACACACATACACCAAGAAAGAGAACAAAAATATGTAAAATATTCATAAAGTCATCCCAGATGACTGTAGCTATAACTCCTGTCCCTACACTGCTCTTTATTGTCTTAGCAATTCTATTTTTCAGCTCTCTTTTTCTTCATAGCTTTATCTCCATGACATTGCAGTATATGTCTTCATTTATATATTGCCTGTCTCCTTCCACTAGAATACACATTCCAGGAGAGCAGGAACTGTTTTATTCCCTGTTATAACTTCAGCATCTGTTGCAGATTCTGGTTTATACTAATTAAGAATGATTTGTACATTGAGTAAGGAGGAAAAACACTAGGAAATGGGTTGCACACTCAAGCATGCAAGACGACCAGTTAGGTAAAGCTGATGAGGAAAGCAAGTGGGGTTTCTTTCACAAGAGTAACTTAAATTGTATTTTTTTTTAAACATGACCCCTTTATTCCCTTTGTGTTAAACATACAGGTTTTCACCTCTAGCAAGAAATGTGTCCACTTATTTTTTCTTGGAGTTGGGGCCCTCCAACCCCTTTCTATTGAGATAAGGGTAGGCAGTAACCTTTCTTGTTCCTCCGAGTGAAATAGACACCCGTGTGTGAACGAAAGGCATCTGGCGCTAGACTTCAGGGTTGGGAAGGCTTTAGGAACAAATGAGGACAAGGTAAAGGATCTGTACTGTTGAGAAAGTGCTAGTGTCACCTTTTAACCACTAACTATTCGAAAACATAGTGTAGATCTGTACTACCCAACCCAAAAGAAACATTTGTTTGGTTGGTTGTGTTGGATCTGTTTGTGATCTCTCTCTCTCCTCAAAAAAAGAAAAGAAAAATAAAAAAGACACTTTAAAAAATATGCAGTATGTTTTTCCTTAAACTGCTATGTAAGTGCTACTTGTTCAGATTCCAAACCAAGCAGGAAGATGTCACTATTTTGCTGACCATACATCCTAATACAATGACTTATTCAGCAGCAGGTCAAAATAGAAAGGATGTATTCACAAAGAATAAATATATTGATTATATTTTAGAATTTTTAAGGGAAGGCACTTTCATTTTCAGGACCACAGGTAGCTTGGGGCCTAGCTGCCGGTGTCTGCTGATAGACAGAGGAATGTGACAGAACAGAAAGCAGCTTTGACGCCATTGATCTGCGTTCTTGCCAGTTGTAGAATGGGGGGGGGTGAGATTGTGGTTGCATTGAGGGTGTCACTAAGACAGGAACAATAGAAAATGTCTCAGGAGTGAAGCTCTTCCCTGGGCCAGGTGCGGGGTGCAGGTACCCTTGCCCAGGGCAGTTTCCCAGTCTTTGATCCCTTGGTCAGTGTCTGGTAGTGAGGCTCACAGTGAAAAAGCCTCCTTTCTAGATGATAATCACTTAGATATGGTCTCTGTATTCAAGAAACTTCTAATTTTGTTGGAGGAAAAGGACAGGGAAACTAATGTCAGAAGTAAGGCATATTGAAATGGAACAGAGGGGACCTTTCAGTGAAGTGGTTGGGTAGGTGAATTGGACCTTGGAAGACTGAAAGGCTTGGGGCCTCCGGGGAAGAGGCCAGGGAAGGG